>JACEIK010008073.1:37618-53292 GCA_018107945.1 Datura stramonium
AGTCGACACAGCTATTAACCCAGGGGCGGCGAGGATGCTCTAAGGGTGCCCTCATAGCACAAACAGGTCTCAACAAACAATAATCACATATAGCAAGCATTTTTTATATGAAAATACTATCTGTATTCTGATTTCTTATTATGTACTCTTTTCTTCTTTAAACTGATTCTCATACTGAACTATACTGTATCTGAGATATTATCTGACTCTCTGGCTATGCTGTATCTGAGATATTATCTGACTGTCTGGCTATACTGCATCTGAGATATTATCTGATTGTCTGATATTGCTTTACTAACTTTTATTCTGAATATATATCATAATATTATAAAACATGCTTGCTAGAATCATACTGGACTCAATTCTTGACTTATGAATTTCTTTATTCTATACATCACACTATTTACTATACTGGATTACTAACTTGCCGAAGGAATTAGCTTTACATACCTTCGCTTCGGAGTTCTTAACTAACTGGCGTAGTTCGGTCAGTACTTCTACTATTTCTCCCAACTGCATTCATATGTATGTCAATTAGAACTAAATACGCTAATATTCTGGAAGAAAACATCACTTTCAATATATATATAGCCCAAACTTTGGCTTATCGAAAAACGGTCGNTATTTCTCGAAAGTCCAGAAGGGAGAAATACTCACTTTAGGGCTAGGAGTATATTGACACTAATTTGGAGCAATTACACTTACCTTAGCTCGGTAGCACGATGATTCGCCGGCCGGATTTCACGAAACTTAATCCGTAGGAATGCTCCTTACTGCTTAATACCTCGGTATCTGGAGTAAATTTGAGTTTGGACCGTGTTTGATGGCGTAATCAGACGGAAATTTCAATGAATCCTTCGTCCTCTCTGTTTTTCCCTCGATCTCTCTGGAAATTATGTGAAATATAACATTTAAACCAAAGTCGGAGGCTTTTATACTTGGGCATGGACAGGGCCTCCGTGACACGGCGCCAACATGGAGGCCCTCCCTCCGTGGCACGTTGCCATCGCGGAGGGGCTCTGCCCCGGCTCCTTCCGCGATGGTTCAACGAATCTATTATCCGGTCATTCCCCGGGCCTCTTCCTAGCATGTATGGCATTCAAAAACTCTTAACCAACATGCGGATAGGCCATCTACATGTCAAAAATTTACGGGGTGTAACACCCACGTCACTACTCGTGGAGTAGAGTGATGAGTCATGGGGTTCCCAGTTATGACAAGCAGCCTGAAAGACACGTCTTCAGGAGACGAGAGACGTAATTACTCGTTGAGTCCAGTAACGAGTCATCGAGGGGAAGTTCAGAATAAATCTTTCAGTGGAAACGGACGGATACGATGACCTGTTAGATTCATCCATGAGTTGTTATGTTGGTCATCAATAGTTCAAGGAATTTTTTGAGAAAATTTCTAATACACTCCACGACTTTGAACAATGAGTCATTGCCAACCCCACGAATCGTGGAGTTCCTCGTGGGGACTGGCAGTATGAATTTTTCCTGTGAATTTCCAAGGGTGTTTTCATAAAATCCTATACTTCTAACTCCTAAACTACACCGTTTTGGGTATCAGATGGGAAATTTTAAGGGGAATATCTAGCCTAATCCCTCATTCCATCCAAAAGCACTCCCAAATCCTTCTTCCACTCCTCTATCAAGGCTCAAAGATCACCCAGTGTTTCTCCAACAGCTTCAAGATCAAAGTTCTAGTTGGGGATTTCATCTAGTCAGGTATGTGAGATTTCAACAAGGATCTCCTTTCATCCTTGTATCCCAAATTTTATGTTAAAACCCTAATTCCTTGGTTTCTAGAAAAGCATGCCTTAGGGTTTTGATCTATGCATGATTGCTCACATGTCTTCTATGGATTTCAAGATCCTCTTGATGAGTATCTATGTATGTATATGAATTTACTCCCAAATTCATAACTTATTTATACGATATTATAATAGCATGATCTTCTAGAATTTTACCATGAATTAGCACTATTATAGAGTTATGGCCTTATTAATTTTTCACATGCTTTTACCATGAAATCTATATATATGTCTAAAGAATGATTTGAACATCTGAGTTTTCATAAGTCTAGAACATATAATTTTCTATATATGTTAAAGCATGATTAAAACTTATCCGTTTTCGTGAATATGAAATGCACAAATTATTTAACTTTTTGGGCATATAATGTTACGGATTTCGTTGTCATATCATGATCATGATTCTTCCGAATTTCGGGCCACTTAATAGTAGAAAGTAGCCTTGATCAGATTCTAATGAATTCAGTATGTTATGACTAGTTGAACACTCGGGTCTCTGATTTTCTGGAGTAGCTTAGACTAGAAAAATGATATTAGCCAGGGGCTCTAAATAGTAGAGAATGTCTCTTTAGCTTAATTAGGGACTCTCAATAGTAGAGAATGTCTCCCTTAGCTTAGTCAGGGACTCTCAATAGTAGAGAATGTCTCCCTTAGCTTAGTTAGGGACTCTCAATAGTTAATAATGTCTCCCTTAGCTCAGTCAGGGACTCTCAATAGTAGAGACTGTCTCCCTTAACTTAGTTAAGGATTCTCAATAGTAGAGAATGTTTCCCTTAGTTTATGATATCAGTATCAATTCAGCCTAGTATAGTCTCAGGCTTTAGTTCAACTTAGTGTTAGCAGAGTTCAGTCTCAGTTGATAGCAGTTTAGTCAGTATAGTGTATGTTATCAATTACATCTTCAGTTTTTAGTACATGCACACGACCCTTTTGCATTAGTTTTTAATTATACTTCATTAAATATTTTTAAATAAAAGCATCATTTTTGTAATTATATATCTCAGACAAGGTCATTGTATTTCAGTTCAGTAATATGTTCAGTGATGTACCAGCTTTCTTCCTCCCAGTATACTTGCATGTTTTAGTTCTTTTACGTTTCCCTCATACTCAGTACAATCCAAGTACTGACAGCATACTTTATGTGCTATATCATTTTATGATATAGATCCAGGTTTCCAGGCTTAGCCTCGCAGTTTGACACGCTTCATTCCCACCTAAGCTGTCAGTGGTGAGTCCTCATCTACCGAGGACAAGATTTATGATTTTCCTATTTTAGTTTTATTTCATTTCATACTTTAGGAGTTAGTTGGGGACTTGTCCCAGCAGCTCATCAATGTAGTAGAGGCTTTCAGACATGTATAGACCGATTCATCTTATGATTCAGCATTAGACTATGTCTTGTGATATTGATTAGACTCTTTCAGTTAGCTTTCGCTCATTTACGATTATGTTAGTTGTTATTGTTAGTCTCATGCCATGAATACGCCATGGGTCGACATGGAGCCTCTAAGGGTTCTTTTTCCTATGTTATGGCGGGGGTGTAAACTCGGGTTGTGATGAACTTTATATCATAGCAAAGTTTTAGAGTGTTCTAGGGTGTCTGAAAGCCACGTTAAGTAGAGTCTTTTTCATTGGTGTGAAACGCACCATACTTATGATGAAGAGGCTATGAGACTTTTTAGGATAGCTCCCCTTTCATCATGATTCTTATCATGCGTAGAGTATGAAACTCCAAAAGTTCCTCTCCTAACTCGTTATTTACGCACTCGCAAATAATGCCCCCCATATATGCAAACGGAAGGAGATATGATTATGGGCGCCAGCAAGTCCCACCAGCCCCAACGAACTCGATGAATGAACATGATACTCATTATGATTTTAGGGCAGCCTTTCACATGTTGGGCAGGCCACAACCGCTTAGTTTAATTAGTAGGCGGTGGCTCATGTTCCCCAGAATGGGAACGTAGCGGCGGCTAGAGTAAGAGACTTCCTCAGGATGAACCCACCCGAATTCTTGGTATCAAAGGTGGATGAGGACCCATATGAGTTCTTAGAGGAGATATAGAAGATCACCAATATTATGGGGGTGAAAGGAATGGAGAGCGCATACTTAGCCTCCTACCAGCTGAAAGTTGTCGCTCATATATGGTTTCGTCAGTGGAAAGATAGTCTGGGAGTTGGAGCAGTCCCCGTAAGTTGGGATGTGTTTATGACTGCTTTCTTCGACAGGTTTTTCCCAAGAGAATTGATGGAGGCGAAGGTGGCGGAGTTCATAAACTTGAGGCAAAACAACATGATTTTCCAGGAGTATGCATTAGAGTTCACCTTGTTGTCTAAGTATGTATCGGAGGATGGTAGCCGACTAGAGGGCTTGGGTGAGAAGGTTCGTGAACGGAGTTGCATACTCCTCTGTCATGGAGTGCAGGACCACCATGTTGCACAAGGACATAGACTTTTAATGTTTGGTAATATATGCCCAAAAAATAGAGGCGGAGAAGGTGAATGAAATTGAGAGAGAGGCCGAGAGAACTAGGACGGGAGATTCAGAGTTCTCCCATCAAAGGACGAGGGGTGGACACTGCTCATGCTCCAAGCAGAGATCATCAGCCCTAGCACCTTTGACAACTAGTGTTCCGTATAGACCCAATATGAGGGAGATTACATACCCAGCTTGTAAGAGCTATGGGAAGAACCATTTGGGAGAATGCATGGCTCGCTCAGACACTTGTTTTTGGTGCGGCAAGTCGGGTCATAAGCATAGAGATTGCATAGCAGCCAAGCGAGTATTGAGTAGGTCCCCAACCACCTCTTCAATAGCTACGATAGGCCGCCCATCTAAACAGAGCGCATGTTCTAGTACATGTGGCAGACAATACCAAAACCGCTCCTAGGCCTTATCAACACATCAGGATAAGGGAAAATCGCCAAAAATAGTCACAGCTATGTTATGAGATATTCATCTTACTGTTTGCATGTTGATTAGCTCCAAAATCCCAGTAAATGAATAGAAATTCCTTTGATGTTTGTTGAGAGGAGATTGTCGGTATATGGTGCGAAATAGCTATGAGTATGAAGCTATCTGTGAATTTTAGAGGTGAAGGAGGAATTAATAGTTAGTGGTTTATCCCAACCTTAATAAAGACCCAGGAGCCTTAGGAATGATGGCTTAAAGATAAGGGGGAGATGATAAGTCGATGAGACAAGTCGAGTCTTGAGTGCGCTAGTGGGGGAGTCCAGACACTAATAGTTATTAGGATGCAAATTCCTTCAAGTTTAGATGATTTCCCTTATGCTTAGTTGAAGTTATGCTCTAACCATTCTTATGTGCAGACTTCCAGAATTCTAGATAACCATTTCAGACAGTGATCACTGTCTTGCTCTGTGAATCTACAAGTTTCAGCTTCATGTCATAAACTAGCTATGTGTGTTAACTCATGTCCTCTAGTATGCTCATCTTGAACCCAGTCTTTAGAAGTTGCTTTAGTAGCTCAGAAGATCAGGTTACCTCATGTATGCGCTTAGTTTTAGAGGTAATAAATGATTCGTTCTTATGAGTCCCTTATTTTCAGTCAAACCAAATGTCGTGATTGTTGTTCAGTATCAAGAAGCAGTTTGAGAAGGATGACTCAATCAGTATCACCTCAGTGCTAGTTCGAGGAAAAGAATCCTCCCCAGTACACTATCTAGTTCCATGTCAGTTCGTGTCTTCTAGTCCCTCTTAGGTCTTAGCATGTATGTATGATTCAGGAATTTAGTCTAGATATGTAAATCAGCCTGGAGTAAAATACTCCATCAGCTTCATCTGTAATTGCTCAGTTTTGAGATTTTAGTTTCGTCCCTATCCTTTCAATATGTTTAGTCTACTTCGAGGATGAATGTTCACAAGGGAGAGATATTGTAACACCTCAAAAGTTCCTAAGATCAAACCCCATACCTAAAGAAAGAATTCAGTTGGAAAGTGAAACTTTTGCCATGAACGAGTTGTGCCATAACTCATCCAGTGACAAGATGAGTCGTGGTCAGATTCGTTGCGTGAGAGCCTTAATTGTTCATTTCGGAGCTAGGAGTAACGACGCATGTCACGACTCGTGGAGTGAGGTGACGAGTCGTGGGGTTCCCCATTACGAGTAGCAGGATGAAATTCAAGTCTCCAGGGGACGAGAGACATGATGACTCGTTGAGTCCAGTAATGAGTTGTCTTGAGAGTCATCGAGGGGAAGTTTAGATTAAATCTTTTAGTGTCAACGAACAGATATGATGACCCATTAGGTTAAGCCACGAGTCGTTATGTTGGTCGCCGGTAGTTCAAGGATTTTTTGAGAAAATTTCCAGTATACTCCATGACTTCGCACCACGAGTCATGGAGTGCCTCATGGGGACTGGCAGTATGGATTTTTCCGGCAAATTTCCAAGGGTGTTTTCGTAAAATCCAATGCTTATAGCTCCTAAACTACACCGTTTTGGGTATCATATGGGATGATTTTAAGGGGAATATCTAGACTAATTCCTCATTCCATCCAAAAGCACTCCCAAATCCTTCTTCCTCTCCTTTCTCATGTCTCAAAGATCACCTACGGTTTCTCCATGGGCTTCAAGATCCAAGTTCTAGTGAGGGGTTATTCAAGTCAATTGTGTGAGATTTTAACAAGGATCTCCTTTCA
The DNA here is from genome assembly GCA_018107945.1 of Datura stramonium. Classification (NCBI taxonomy): domain Eukaryota; kingdom Viridiplantae; phylum Streptophyta; class Magnoliopsida; order Solanales; family Solanaceae; genus Datura; species Datura stramonium. The sequence goes on from JACEIK010008073.1 coordinate 44,093, forward strand.
TCCTTGTGCCCCAAATTTTATGTTAAAACCCTAATTCCTTAGTTTCTAGAAAAGGACGCCTTAGGATTTTAATCTATGCATGATTCCTTACATGTCTTCTATGGATTTTAAGACCCTCTTGATGAGTAGCTATGTATGTATATGAAATTACTCCCAAATTCATTTTTTATGTGTATGATATGCTAGTAGCATGATCTTCTAAAATTTTACCATGAAATAACACTATTGTTTAGATATCTCCTTATTAATTTTTCACATGCTTTTATTATGAATTCGATATATATGTCGAAAGCATGATTTGAACATATGTTTTTTCATAAGTCTAGAACATATGATTTTTTATATATGTTAAACCATGATTAGAACCTATGGGTTTTTATGAATATGAAACGCCTGAATTACGCTAAGTTTTGGGCCTATAATGTTTAGAATTTCATTGACAAAGCATGATCAGGATTTTTCAGAATGTCGGGCCTCTTGATAGTAGAAAGTAGCCTTGATCAGATTCTAATGAATTCAGTATGTTATGACTAGTTGAAAACCCAGGTCTCTGATTAGCTGGAGTATCTTAGACTAGACAAATGATATAGTCAGGGAATCTCAATAGTAGAGAATGTCTCCCTTAGATCAGTCAGGAACTCTCAATAGTAGAGTTCAGGTAGTGGTAATCGCCCCCAACAATAGCAACAGAGACCTCAAATACCCTCTTCAGCCAGTTCTCCTTCTTTCACGCCCCATAAGGATTGGAAATATAGAGCATCAGGATTCCAGTATTAGAGTTATGTCTCTAGTAGTTGTACTTTCCCAATATCTCCTAAGTGTGGTAAGAACCATCCAGGTGATTTTTGTCTGGGCAAGAAGGGTTGCTTAGGTTATGGCTAGTTGGGTCACAAGTTGAGGGATTACCCATCAGCGAGACGGGGAAAGGCCTAGTCCACTACATTAGTAGCACCGTCGGGTCGCCCAGCTCAGTAGGGTACTACTTTAGGTATAGGTGGCGGTCAGTATTAGAATTGCTTCTACGCCCTATCCTCCTGCCAGGACCAGGAGTACTCACCTGACATAGTCATTGGTATGTTACATCACTTTAATGTAGAGGTTTATGCTTTAGTAGATCGAGGATCCAAATTATTTGTTGTGACTCCTTATATTGCCGTCCAGTTTGATATTAGTACAAAAATTCTCTCAAAGCCATTTTCGGTCTCTACTCCGGTTGGTGAGTCAGTTATAGCCAGTCGAGTATACAGAAATTGCCTAGTTATAGAGTTACAAAAAGTCACCACAGTTGACTTAGTAGAGTTATATATGGTCGATTTCGACCTCATTCTTGGCATGGACCGGTGATGAACGGTGAATTTACCCATTTCATAGCCATATTTTGCCCATACTTTACTATGTTTTGAGAACAAATTGTGTGTCCTTTCATGTGTTTTATGATATATTTGTGAAAAAGATATAACACACATGATTAGATGCTTTCAGGGCATAAAGTGATGAATTTAGGCTTAAATGTGTCTTAAAAGAGCAAAAATTGCAAAACGGGATTGAAGGAACAAGTATATTGAAGTTGGAATTGTGTAGGCACTCCTGTGCTATGGCCTGCATGACACACAGGAAAGGTTGAGGAAAGGAGAGATGCGATGTGCCAAGCACTCCAATGCTATGGACAGTGCAAGGCACTGCTTAGTTTGGGCGGCCAAAAGTCAAATCCCAAGTCTACTAGGAACAGAAGCTACAAAATCCAATTCAAATCCAAGAAGGAACAATGAAGGCTTAATCTACTATTATAAATACCCTCCATTAACATATTTTAGATTTACCATCAACTATAAGTAAATTGTTACAAGTTATAGTGTTGCACAATTCGTACTTTGAGAATTTGTGTAATAGTTTAGTTGAGTTTTTATTGAAATTGATCAAGTTCTTGTGATTCAATTTTAACTTGGAGATTTTTTCAAACAAGTTTATATTAAAGTAAGTATTTAATTAGGACTTCTTCTACATATTTTATTCATTTTCTCATAAACATGGGCGGCTAATCTCTTAGGCTAGGGTTGGGGGAACCATGATAGATTAACGAGTGTAGGCTTAATAAATAGTGATGCTTGAATGGATAATTAGGTGGACTGTTATTCTCTTCATTTTAATTATGTTTTAGCGGTTGCAAACGTTGAAGCATACCTGTATCTTCAAATTGCCAACAAAGATGGTTGAAGTTAGGAAAAGAGAGTAACAATGGCAATTTGAGGTTATTAACCCTCATTTAAATTAACTTGAGCTCTAACCGAGGATCGTTACAGTCAAGACTTACTGCAAAGCTAAAATTTACACACTTTAAGATAGATAGGAGATAAGTATAATTTATACGTCGAGAAACGTTAGATATAATAAATGTATGCCTTACACAAAATTCTCTAGGATAGATCACCAGTAAAAGCCTACTAATTATGAAATCATAGGGAACATAATCCTAGTTTATTCTTAGTAAATTAATAAACAACTCAACAAGTTTTAGCATTATTTTATTTTTACTTGCAAACCCCCTTCTAAAATATTGATAACATGTTAGCTTATTTTCATCATTAAAATATTATTTTTGCATATCCCTGTGGCATCGACCCCAACCATTGTTGGGTTACTATATCTGACAGCTACTGCTTTACATTTCCATTAGGAGGTGTAATTTGGGCACGACCAAATTTTAACTGGTTACAATCTTTTTATGCCTCAGTTGATTGTTGAATCAAAGTGGTTAAGTTCGAGTTTTCTAACGAACTAGTCCTGGAGTGGAAGGGTAGTACTTCAGCACCTAAGGGTCAATTTATCTCTTACCTTAAGGGTAGGAAAATAATTTCTAAAGGATACATCTATCATCTAGTTAGGGTTAAGGATTCAAGTTTTGAAACACTAACTCTTCAATCAATTCCAGTCGTGACCGAGTTCCCGGATATGTTTCTCGAGGATCTTCCCGGAGTCCCTACAGAATGAGAGATAGACTTCGGTATAGATCTTCTCCCTGATACCCAATCTATCCTAATTCCTCCTTACAGAATGGCTCCAACTAAGCTTAAACAGTTAAAAGAACAGCTAAAGAACCTTTTAGACAAGGATTTCATTAGACCCAACATATCTCCATGGGGTGCCCTTTTCCTATTTGTGCAAATGAATAATGGTACATTCAGAATGTACATCGACTACAGTCAGCTGAATAAGGTCATAATCAAGAACAGGTATCTTCTACCCAGGATTGATGATTTGTTGGAACAACTCCAGGAAGCTAGTTGTTTTTCTAATGTAGACCTCAGATCAGGATACCATCAGCTCAGGTCAGAGAATGTGACATTTAAAAAACAACCTTCAGAACTCGGTATGGTCAGTACAAATGCGTGGTTATGTCTTTTGGAATAATGAATTCTCCTACAACTTTTATGGACTTATTAAATAGGGTATTCGAGCAGTACCTAGACATGTTCATTATTATCTTCATAAAAGATATTCTAGCGTACTCCAAAACAGAGAAGGAACATGCAGATTACCTAAGGATAGTTCTAAAAACTCTCAGGGACTGCCAATTATTTGCTAAGTTCAGCAAGTGCAAATTCTGGAAAAAATCAGTGGCATTCCTCGGTCATGTTGTCTCCAATGAGAGTATTTCGGTAGATCCTCAAAAGATAGCGACAGTCAAGGACTGGCGAAGAGCGACTTCTCCGTCAGACATTAGGATATTCTTAGGCTAGCCAGATACTATAGACAGTTCGTAGAGGGGTTCGCCTCCATTGCCTCTCCTTTTACTAGACTAACTTAAAAGAAGATGAAGTTTCAGTAGTCTGATGCAGGTGATAAAAGTTTTTAGGAGCTGAAGACTCAACTCACTACAGCCCTAATTTTGAAACTATCAGAATGTTTAGATAGGTTCGCGATCTATTGTGATGCTTCTAGAATTGGCCTTGGATGTGTTCTAATGAAACATGGAAAAGTGATAGCATATGCCTCCAGAGCAGCTTAATATTCATGAAATGAACTACATGACTCATGATCTTGAGTTTGCAGCAGTAGTATTTTCCTTATAGATTTGGAGGCACTACCTTTATGGCATTCATGTAAATGTGTTTACTAACCACAAAAGCCTGTAGTATGTGTTTAGTCAGAAGGAGTTGAATCTTCATTAGAGGAGATGGCTAGAATTGTTGGAAGATTATGCTATGAGCATGTTGTTTCACCAGGAAAAGAGAATATAGTGGTTGATGCCTTTTGCAGGTTGTCTATGGGGAGTGTTTCTTATGTTGCGGATGATAAGAAAGAGCTGGAAAAAGATGTTCACAGGCTAGCTATCTTAGGACTCCGATTAATGGATTCAAAAGAGGGTGGACTCATAGTACAGAATGGAGCAAAGTACTCTTTCGTGGTGGAGGTTAAGTCAAATCAAGATGAGAATCTAATCCTACTTAAGTTGAAGGAAGTGGTCCTCAAGGAGGAGTTGGAAGCATTTTCCATAGGGGGAGATGGTGTGCTTTGTTACCAAGGAAGATTATGTGTTCCAGATGTAGATGACTTGAGCCAACGGATACTAATGGAAACTTATAACTCTAGGTACTCTATCCACCCAAGTGCCACCAAGATTTATCGTGATCTATGGGATGTCTATAGGTGCAATGGCATGAAGAAGGACATTGCAGAATTTGTGGCTAAGTGTTCAAACTGTCAATAGGTCAAGGTTGAACATCAAAGACTTGGGGGTATGACTCAGGATATAAGTATTCCTACTGGGAAGTGGTAAGAAGTCAACATGGATTTTATTATAGGTCTACCTTGTATGTGCCAACAACGTGACTCTATTTGGGCGGTCGTAGACCGGATGACTAAGTAAGCACTTTCCTACTAATTAAGACCACAGATTCAACAGAGGATTATGCCAGACTATAAATTCGGGAGTTACTAAAGATGCATGGAGTACCCTTTTCCATCATTTCAGATTAGGGTACTCAGTTCACCTCGCATTTTTGGAAGTCCTTTTAGAAGGGACTTGGTACCCAGGTTAAACTCTGTACAACTTTTCATCCGCATGCAGATGGCTATGCTGAGTAGACCATTCTAACTCTAGAGGATATATTGAAATCTTGTGTGATCGATTTCAAGGGCAGTTGGGATGATCACTTACCTCTCATTGAGTTTTCATACAACAATAGCTACCACTCTAGTATTTAGATGGCCCCGTTCGAGGCATTATATGGTAGGAGGTGTAGGTCTCCTATAGGGTGGTTTGTTGTTGGTGAAGCTACCTTAATAGGGCCTAATTCAATAGATGAGGTCATACAAAGGTTCAACTTATCAGGGAAGAAATAAAAACAGCTCAAAGTCGACAGAAGTCGTATGCTGATGTGATGCGAAGAGAGCTATAGTTTGCTGTCGAGATTGGATATATTTGTAAATTTCACCTATGAAAAGGGTGATGAGGTTCGTGAAGAAAGGGAAACTTAGTCCCCGTTATGTTGGTCCTTACATTATCTTGAGATGCAATGGAAATTTGGCCTATGAGTTAGGTTTTCCTGCAGTGTTAGCATCAGTATATCCAGTAGTCCGTGAGTATCTGTTGAATAAATGCATCGGTGATACGATGTCAGTTGTGCCTTTAGAGAGTGTCGGCATAAAGGATGGTCTCTCTTATGGCGATGTTTCATTTTAGAATCTGGACTATCAAGTGCGGAAGTTGAGGAACAAGGAGGTAGCTGATGAGTTGGTAATTTACCAAATCATTAGGCTATTAAGCATGAGATTTTTATTTGTTTTCAACTCATTTAGAAAGGTTTTTTGCCCTTTCTCCTTGATTTTGTAGGTATTGAACATAAACAGGGGAAGTAGAGGAATTGAACTAAAAAGCAAAGTGCTGGAAGAAGAAGATCTAAAGTTGGCAAGTTGACACCAACAAAACATACGTTCCTCGCAGAGTCACACTGGTTGGAAGCTAAAGAGCACCTACGAAACACAGGTGAAACCGCAAGAAACACCAATTTTCTCTGATCCAGAGTTGCCAAGCGTCTCACGGATGGGAAACTGTGAAATGCAGGTGTTCGCGGGTCTTTAGACGACTACATGCAAGTGCACGTGGTCGAACAAGTAGTAAAATGACTCAAGTAAGCCAAGTATCGATCCCACAGAGACTAGACCAAGGTAATAATCGAATCAAGTGTCAATGAACTTTAATTCTAAAAATGCAGACAACAATTTAAAGAAGATTTTGAGAGTTGGTTTCCTAATTTATACTAATCTAAAACAAATGTACAATTTGAGTCTGAACTATAGTTATGAGCATCTTTGAGGCTAAAACAAGCTTGTGAAAGGGAAGTAATTCATCGATACAATTGGTTAGTCTTTCCTTGAGTTTCTAGTCAAGAATTATTACCTAATAGTTAAAAACTCTCGTATTTAACCCAACATAAGAATCATGAACCTTCCACCTACATTTTGTGATAAAGAAATTCCATGTTCTAGCCATACAAAACCGATTCCTTAATTGACTAATAAAACTTTTCGGGTATATTTCTATCACGAAGGTAAATCAATTCTCAATTTTCCCAAACTAAGTAAAGATCATATCACAATTCATAACTTTCCAATTCTTTCTCTCTCAAGTTGAAACCGGACATTTTAGATATACATTAACATTGGCCACATTGTGCGAGTAAGAACAAGGTGAGAACAACCATGGAAGAAAAGATGAAAAACCAAAATGATCAATAATTACATTTCCACTACAAATGTTCTTAACCTCAACAAGAAGTGAATTTAGCCACTCATTTGTGGATTAAACATCATCAAATGAGTGTAAATCATACAAACAATTAAAATAAAGGAGAAAGATAGAGAAGAACCTAGGATTTTCGTCCTCAAGCTGCCTATAACCCGTTCTTGCTCAACTAAGTCGAGAATAATAAAAAATGAACCTAAGTATTGCTATTTATACTAGTGGGATTTTTCCCGAGAATAACAAGCAGCGTGTCACGGGTGTGCGGAGCCTTTGCCTCTGTGACACGGCCCAAGCGAGACCTTCTTTTGGAATCCGGACCTCCCGAGGTAGTATGCCCCAGCGTGCCACGGCGGTACAGCAGGGCAGCTTAGCATGCAGCTCCCAGCAGCACCTTCAGCTGGAATTCCATGTTCGAGGTAATTAGGCTCCAACGTGCCACGGAGGCAATGCGGACCTCCACTGGAGACTTGGCTAATTTAATCATCCGGGGCGAGAATGCCTCCGCGATGGCGCGTGACACGGCTCCATCGCCGAGCCCCTTAATTTCTTGCATTTCCTTGGCCTTTTCCCTTTGCTAAACACGAGTCCATTCGGAATTTCTACCTTATGCATCTTAGCTTCCTAAAAAAACATTTTCCTGCCAAAACAATGCTAATCATGTTGGTTAGTATAAATCACATTTGCTACAAATTACATGAGAATGCACAAATATCGATCGATAAACAAGAGCCAGAATAAGCATTTGAGTATCGCACTTGGGCATATAATTACTGATCTTTTATACTTAATCTTTTTCATCCTGAACAATAATCTCACATCTCATTCGAGTGACACCCACGCATAGCACTGGCTCTACAATTCAAGCTACGGTTATCTTAGATTATTTACTACTAGCAAATCACATCAGAAAACATGCATAGTCTCATCAATACAATGACATTCAAACATCAAGACCTCCTAGACTCAAGAATCGACTCTCGATATCGGAAAACTCATGCAAATCAGGCGATCGGGATATCCCACACGAAATTAACTCTCGTCAAGCATGTGCCCTCACAACAAAGAGAATTTCCCCCTTTTCAATCATGAACTCAAAAACATTACATGCAGGGCATATAAACACGATTTCGCTCTCTCTCTCCCAAGAATTCACATGCATCATGTCATGAACCTTAGGCTTGCCTCTAGTGTATTACTCCACTAATATAAGGATGCGTGATGTAAAGATCACGTGGGGACTTATGGGTTATAATGGAAGCTACGGAACTAGGTAAATTTTGGGCTAACCAATAATAGCAACTAGCATCCTTAAGCACTTTTCAATACATCCCACCAACATTATGGGCATAGTTTCTTCCTTCATCCTCCCATTCTTGGAAGTCTTTTTATTTTTTGTCCCCATTTCTTTAAGCACACTCGACTTAATAACAAAGATTAGTTATACATCTTTATTTTTATTTAATTTACGGCAAGTGCACCTTTGACCTTTTCTTTACTTTCACCACTTCCGCTTTTTCTTTCTTTTCACCATTCTCACTCCTTGACACTATGGAAAAGTATTTTTCTTGAGCACTTAAGAGTTTGGATCAAATTCACGGATAATGAAAGCAGAAGGGGTTAAACACAGTTGTGCCTTTTCGATGAAAGAAAAAAAATAGGCTAAAGGAAGCTCAATGGGCTAACTAGGATGTACATTCAAGAGTAGGTATGATAATGGAAAAAACTTTCGGTTAAATGAAAGAAATGCCTACATCCCTTTCCTACACTACACATCCTTCATTTTTGTTTCGTACACACACAGAGAGCCAAGTTCTAGCAATTCCATTAGCATGGAATAATCAAAACCTCCTGCATGCTCATGCACATGCTCAACTCAAGACATATTCACGAGACTCTTCAACCATTAATTACAAGAATTCAAACATTAAGCCTCAAATCACAAATCGGAACTCTATGTCCTAGGTATCTCAACATATTTACAAAGTTGCATGCTTTCATACGAATCACCTATGCATTCTAAATATCATGTACAACACGCAACAAGAATTTCGAACCATAAAGTAGAAACCGTTTGGATGTACAACACGCAATAAGAATTTCGAACCATAAAGTAGCGACACGTTTGGGATACAAACAAACAAAAGAAAAATAAACGAAAGAAAAAAACTACTCCTATTGACTACCTTTCCCTTAAGACGGTCGTCATCCATCCATCATAGGGAACGGTCATTATTTACGACTTCGGTTCAATGGGACTATTCTCGATAAAAGCACCGAAAACAAATGCCGAGAAACCCAATCAAAAAATAATTCAATGAATTTTTTTTTAAAAATATCGATAATTTCGATAAAAAACAAAATATTTACACAGCCAGCTAACAACAACTCCACATAGCACACAACAGCTTCACATTAGTTACAACACCGATTTACAATACAAAACATAAACACAAAA
>JACEIK010008074.1:0-67035 GCA_018107945.1 Datura stramonium
ATATGACTATATTATCATACTATTTGAATTATTTTATGTCATGCATCACATAAAAACTAAGGAAAATATTTTCCCTATTAAACCTAATCTACTTATGTAATGATCCGAACGCCGTTACGAGATGGTTAAGGGCATAGAACACCAAAAATCAGCTAAGGAGAAGATACAGAGGTGGTGAAATAAATTAAGTATAAAACTGTGCATTTTTAGGTAGCTACTGGTTCGGGGGACTTCTGCAGCGGTGGGATTCCCACTGCAGCGGGCCAAGACCCATGTGTAGTCGGATTCCCGCCGTGGAGAAATGAGGAGTAATCGCGGCCTTCGCAACAATCCTATAGCCCTTTACCGGACGAGTGGGAGTTAGAAAGTAAGGTTTTAAGTGGGAATTACGGTTTTACCCGCAAAGATACGGTCGAGGATAAATGGACCATTCAGACTCTTGAAGATAATGTTGAGAGCATGTGTAATTAATTTCAAGGAGGTTAGGATGATCATTTACCTCTTATCGAATTCCCACATATAACAACGATTACCATTCTAGCATTTAGATGGCTCCGTTTGAGGCTCTTTATGGCGGAGGTGTAGATCGCCTATTGGTTGGTTTGAAGTCGGTGAAGATATGTTGATAGAGCCAAATTCGGTTCCTTGAGGCTATAGAAAAAGTTCAACTTATATGGGAAAGGCTGAAAACAGTTCAAAGTCGCAAAAAGAGTCCTATGCGGATGTGAGGAGGAGGGAGTTAGAATTTGATAGGTGGTGTTTTGAAGGTGTCTCCCATAAAGGGAGTGATGGGGTCTGAAAAAAGGAGAAACTTAGTCCGTATGTTGGCCCGTACGGGATTATGAGACCTGTTGGCAAGGTGGCTTACGGTTGGATTTGCCCTCGGTGGTTTTAGTATATTTAGTTTTCCATGTGTCGCTCTTAAAGAAGTGCATGGGTGATACGCTTTGGTTGTTAGGTGGAGCGTAGGTGTGAGACTTAGCTACGAAGAGGTTCGGGTTGAAATACTTGATCGTCGTGTTCGGAAATAAAGAAACAAGTAGCCCCGGTAAAGGTATTGTGGAGAAATCGGCATGTTGAGGGAGCTATGTGGGAAGCCAAAGCGAGATATGATGGCTAAATACGCATCTATTCCCTTCGGTTAGTTCCAGCATGAGTTATAAGTTTTCTCCTTAGTACTCTATTCGATTTTTATGATCAATTCATGTTCCCCGATTTCTTTCATGTCAATGCATATATGTGTGATTACGCCTTGAATTTAGTTCGATAATGTATTTGATCTAGAGTCAGTCACTCCATCGATTTTCAGCTCTAGATGTTGAGTATTTGGGATGGCAAGTTTTCCTCGGTGATTAGAATTATGTCTTCCCTACATTGGAGGATGAATGTTCCCAAGGGGAGATATTGTAATACGAAAAGTTCCTAAGACCGGACGAGAATTTAAAATGAGAACAACGAGAAAAATGCGAGATTTTTGACTTAGAAGCGACTCATGGTATGAGTTATGGAAAGGAGTAATGCTTGACGTAAGAACCACTTCGTAGTTAGGATCAACGGCATTTCAGTGACAGCAGGTGAGACGACCTATTGGGTGATGTAATGAGTCGTGGTTTGAAGTCGTTATTTCGCTTTTGTGGTACCGGGGTTGGATATGAGTGAGTCGTGGTAAGTGCCCGTGAGGAGGCTGCGGTGAAAATTAACACGAGACAATGGATGGATCAACGACAGTGGTTTGGAAGTGGAATTCATTTTTAATCTATAATTGGAAGTTTGGAAATTGTACTTGTGGAGGTAGTGATGACGAAGAAGAGAGAACACAACGGGTCATTGTATCAAGTAATGACTCGTCATGAGAGTCGTCGTTTGAGCTGGGCGAGGAAATTTTGAAAGAAATGGATGAAACCATGAGTCGTGGGAATGAGTACGACTCGTGGTATGAGTTAGAACACTTGGCGATTGCCTGTTGCCCAGATTTTCATTAAGGACACTTTCATAAATCTAAGCTGCAAGGTCTAAGCTACATCGTTTTAAGACGAGATAGGAGGTTTTAAGGGTGCTTAACCTATTCTAACCCATTTCCTCCCCATGCATGCAAACTAGAGGATTTCTAATGGAAGATCAAGCCTAGAACTCCCCAATTTCTTCTCAAATTCCCTTTGGGTTTTCAGAAAGATAAGATAAGACTACCAAAGTATGTAGGGTTGTGAATGAGAGTTCCTCTCCACTCTTATTATTCATAAATTCAAGTATTAGATGAATTTGATGATCTTATGGTGTTTAAGCCCAAATTTATGAAATTCTCTATGATTTGATTATGAGTCAAGTTTCTTCATGTTATAAATGTTGTTTTAATATCTATGGGTGGATTTTATATTTCAATTGGTTATAATTTTTATGATTTCAAATCCAAGTTAATATATGCCCGGTTAAACGAAATTTTATGGAAATTCAAATTATGATTCTATTATGATTTTGATCTTCCTAAGTTCTAAATTATGATTTATGATTTATGATTATGTCTTCTCTTCAAATTACTCCTCATGGATTTATGAATTTCAAGTATATGAATTTTCACAAATATGCATGTTCTTCATGATTTATGAATTTATGACTCTTGGCCGACTCACGGACCCTTATTCATGGTTAATCATGTATTTCAAGTATGACGAATGTTATGATTTATTTGGCCATGAACTTCATGAATGATTTCATGATTACGATATGAGCCTCATGTGCATGTTTTTAGGAGCGAGTGTTTGGGAGCCATATAGACCCGGCGTTAGGAGTGGCCCATGGTCTCGGAACTACGTGTCACCGTAGGTTTATATAAATATATTATTGGATCCTTTGTGACACCATATCATGCATGTCTGTTTCCCTAGCAAGCTTTAAACGGCTCTACCCACTTGGCTGTGAAAAATTGGGACATCATGTCAGCTCTATCATGATGGTGTCGGGCAGATAAGTTCTCCCATTGTTCCTGCATAATTTATGCATTGTTACGTTATGTTACTTTGGCTCAGAAGTTATGCTTTATAAGGTTTTTCTTATGATTATGATTATGACTAGATTATAAATGGTTTGAGATCCTTGAGCCCTTATATTTATATTATGATATTTACTTCATGTTCATACTATTCTACTCTTATGAACTCTTATATATTTTAAGCTATGCATTTTTACTTGCCATATTCCAGTATTTCAAGTGCGGCAAACTCTATGCTGTATCGTTTCATGATACAAATTCTGAGATCCCGATCTCAGCCACATCTAAGTCCTGCTTTCCTCTTAGACTGTTTTAGCGACGTTGGTTAGTTCTCATCCTTTGAGGACATTCAGTTATCCATTGTCATGCTATTTCGATTTACAAATTTAGTTGAGCTAATTGAGGATGCTTTCCTCAAGCTCATCATTTATGTTATAGGCTTTTCGAGACAATATGTAGAATATCATCTTGTCGGTGTTGACTTTGCTTTTAGATTGATATGTGTGACTTGCTTAAACATGTTTATTATACCGGTTTCACAGCTTATTTTTATATTTTTAGCCACTATATTCATGTCATGGGTTGACTTGGAGCCTCTCGGGGTTCCTTATCCCGTGTCTCTATCTTAGCCTATGTTTAGGTCGTGACGGGGAGTTACCTCCTTGAGGTGAATGGGAGTCGATTTGCTTTATAAAAAGAAGATATCAATGAACTTCTATGAAATGGTTTCACGGGATTCGGGGAGATTTTTGGATCCATCCAGTTCCCATGTGCCAATTTACTTGGCTAATATTTGTTTTCTTGGAGCAAAGTTTTGGACGGTTGTGGAGAATTAAATACGCCCATGTAGCATACTTGAGGACAAGTTTGTTCTCTTATAAAAGGAGGGGAATTCTTCATTTGTAATCACACCCAAACAAAGAGAGAGAAAAAAAGTGAGGCATCACATATGGGATTTAAGATATACTTTGTGAGGAAAATAGAGTGTGAGTGATATTGTAGTGAGGTGGAAGAATCAAAGAGATTTTTTTTTTTGAGTGTGTGGTGATCTTTGGAGTATTTTACTCAGATCTACAATTATAAAATTCTTTTCTATAGTGATATTAGTTGCTTCTCTCAGTGGTGGTCTTATCCTTATTCAAAGAATGCGTTTTCATATAGCAAATCTTGGTGTTATTATTGCTCTTTCTTATTAATTGTTGAAATTCTGTCTCGGTGCTACTTTATTATTACTGTACATTTTATTACACCAAATATTATATTTATGGTAGTTTACTCCCATCTTTGACTCTCTTGGATTATTTGTTCTCGGCCTTTCGAATTTCCTTATTAAATTCGATATTTGCATCCTCAATACTCTTTATTCTCTAGCATATACTTTCTTCAGATAAGAACAAATTTCTTTTAGTGATATGAGAGACATATTTCTCGTAAAAATAATTATTGAAACAATAATAAATAAAGTTTCTTTTGCCTTGGACTTCGATTTTTTCTTTTCTTGTGACTCTTGATTTTGGTCATGGTGGAATTGTTTGGAAAAAAAAATTAATATTATAATTCTCTTTCCATGAGTTTTCAAAATTATAGCACCCAGAAGTTATAAGTTTTCATTTTCGCAACCCATAGTTGATAATTTCACTATAAAAAATAAAATGAGTTATGAGCAAAATATTATTTTGAGAAATTCATCTCTTCAATCATAAATTGTTTAAAACAATAACTCTATAGATATCCAATTATTATATTTTTAGAAAATAAAAAAAGTGCAGCGGAAATAACGAAGAAAGAAAAATAAGAGAATTTTGAATGCGTAATATGCAGTAATAAAAATTACTATATTTGATCTCTAAGTTTATATTTAAATAGATAAGCATCTAAACTAAAATAAGAAAAATCTACTAAATTAATTTATTCTAATTTCCTAGAAGTGCTAATAAAATATCTTAATAAAAAATAAAGTTACTATAAATTCTAAAGCATAATTCTAACTAAAAGAGGGAAAAAACACATCCAAACTATATCCGAATAAATTTTATAAGTGGTCATTCAATTTTATATTTATTACTTAAAAGTTATTATTCTTTATATTGTTACACAAAAAATTATTTTACTTTATCTCATCTTTCATAAAAGTAATTTGATAAAATTTGATGAAAACTCTACCTAAAATGTGAGAGAAAATAACAAAAACATCCTTATATGTTTGAGGATAGGTTGAAAATAGTCAATTAAATATCTTTATATAAATTTGGAAATGCTAGAAAACACTGTAAATATGAGCGCATTTAATTTCTATCAAATATTTAATAAAGCTTTTATTGTTAAATTTCTAGTAACTTTAAATTCACTAAAATATGCTTGGCATTTAGAGGCGTTTCCTTTGCAAATTTTGTTTTGGTTTTGTGCAGAATTTGATGTAGCTTTTCAGGTATAATTTATGCTATTTTAGAGCTAATTTTGAAGACTTTTCTCCAAGTTCACGTCATAATATTGACCTCCATGCATGACATATAATATTACACTTACTTTAGTTATTTGATTTTCTTTTGTAAATAGACAAAGTTATTTTTGTAAATTACATATAAAAAAAATAAAAAAAATAAAAAAAATAAAAAATTTTTAATTAATTTTATAAGCGTTTTTGTTAGTTTCTTTTATTTATTTAATTCCTCCAAAAAAAATTCATAAATTCAATTAAAATAAAAAATAAAAAGTAGGTGTTTACTCTCTTATTGTTAGTGAACACCGATTTAAGATATTAATTATTTAAATTCTAGTAAAAATGAGATTTACTTGAAAGAAGTACTTTTATGAAATATTTGAATTATCAAGAAGTGAAGCTTATTGTGTATAGTTTTAAAATTTTTTAATATGCCATCATTTTAACTTTTTAGTAAATCTTTCAACTCGACCCTCAAAAAATCTTTCTACCCAAACTCTTTAAATTTTTTATTTCATAATAAGTAATTTTATTTATTCTTTTTATTTTTAATAACTCTTATTTACTAAAAATATTATAGTTTGATCAGCATATTCAATATGTTAATAATATTTAAATTAAAAAATTAAAAACTTAAAAATTTTAAAATTATATTTGTTTACTTAATAAATGTACTAAAAGTATGAAAAAAAATAATATTATGTTAAAGAAATAAAGACATTTTAAAATTAATTATTAATTTTTTATTTTTTTAAATTAATATTAATCTTTGTGTATTTTATAATTATAATATTCAAATATTGAAAAATTGAAAAATTAAAAATATTTTTAAAATTCATTAAACGTAGTAGGTAGAATTTACTACTCCATATATAAGATGCTAAAAAAAAGAATATATTCCAAGGGATAATATAAGAATCATTAATTAGTTGGGATTTTCATGCTACACAAGACAAGTTAATACACAATCAAAATTATACTAATAATTTATTTTTAAAAATTATTATAAAACAATTGAATCTTTAAATCTAATAGGTGTTTGGAAGATGCTGAGTTGAAATTGTTCTATATAATAGTAATAATTGTTCTAACTTAGCCGTATTAGATGTCAATCTTAAAATTGACACATAAAGCGTGAATGCGGTCACTTATCCTATTACTAATTTATAACACTACTTTTTGTTTGAATGCGGCATATTAATGTATTCTTTTGGAAGCTAAAAGATCCACTTGAAGGTTGTTGTAAAATATTATTCCAATTCAAATTTATATTTGCGTGTCCATATTACACATAAAAAATGAGAAGTTTCAAAAGCTAATTTTTTTTACCTATAAAAAAGAACTATAAAAATAGAACTCAAAGAAGTACACAAGAATTCATCTAAAAGATAATTTTTGTTTTTAAGTATTTTGGAGATTAATTTTCAATTATCAAAAAAAAAATTTAAAAACCAATCTTTGGAGGTGTGTGTGCGTGTAGCATGGCGTGTATGAGAAATTATGTGTTATTTTATTAGGGTAAAAATAAAATCTAACTTTAAAATCTCTCACTTTTGTGTGAACACACAAAATATAAATTTGAGTGAATGTATGTCGTAACAATATGTTTAAGTGGGAATATCTTTATCTTGAGAATATGATTAATATGTCAATAACATTCAAACGGCTCAAAGTTACAAATTGTAGCGAGATGTATTCGGGTGCGTTTATGTGAGCTTACAAGATTGACTTTAATACGGCCAAATTAAATAATTATTCTTGTTATATCAGAAAATTCCAATTCAACATCTTCAACCAATATCAATTTTGAATTCAAATCATTATATACAATTTTTAAAATAAGTATTAGTATAATTTTGATACTATTAACTGTTTGTGTAACATGAAAAATGAACTAATTAATGATTCTTAGATTATACTATGTATAATGCTTGATTCCTTAAATTAGAATTCAAGAATTAATCAATAATTACTTATTTGATAGTGGTGCAAAGATCTCTCTAACAAATGACTTGCATTCCTTTTCTTTACTCCTAACACAAGCTCCTATATATAATAAAATAATATGACTATATTATCATACTATTTGAATTATTTTATGTCATGCATCACATAAAAACTAAGGAAAATATTTTCCCTATTAAACCTAATCTACTTATGTAACGATCCGAATGTAGATTACGAGACTAGTTCTTCTTAGAACACCCAAAAAACCAGCTAAGGAGAAGATACGGAAATTGTGGTGAAATAAATTAAGTATAAACGTGCATTTTAGGTAGCTGGATTTCGGGAGACTTAACGGCTGGTGGGATTCCCGCTGCGACGATGGGATTCCCACTGCAGCAAGACCATGGTAGCGGTCGGATTCCCGCCGTGGAGAAATGAGGGAGTAATCGCGAAAACTGTCGCAACAATCCTATGGCCGCTGTGCCGGACGGTGGGAGTTAGAAAGTAGGTTTAAGTGGGAATTACGGGGTTTTACCCCATCATTCTTAAAGCTTCGTTCGGAAAGGGCTAAGGATGGAAAAATTCTCTGAAGTAGTTCATCGAAAGGTAAGAATCTCAGTCCTCCTACCTCTACTTCGATTAATGTTAATCCTAGATTGCTTGTGGACCTTTAATGGTGGAAATTATATCTGAAAAATTCTAGGTTGATGATTAAGGTTGAGATTGTAGGAAAGTAATGGGAGGGTTGACTATTAAGATTTGAGTAATGTTTACTTCCTAGGGTTCTTCTTTTAATGTTGATCGGTTTAGACAGGTGGGGAACTAGAACTAGGTGGAAGGAAGGGTTTCTATTAAAGTGCCACGAAAGAGAAGAGTTTGATCAAATTATTCCCTATCTTGAGGAGTGATTAACTAATGATTATCTATGTATAGATTTGAACAATGCGAAGGTATTAAGGAAGGACAAAGCTCTGTAGAGTAGCGAAGTCGATAATTTTGAGTAATCGAGGTAGGTTACGATTTATAGGGATAGACATATATAATGACATGTATAGTGTGCAATGTTGATAAATAATTAGATACGGATATTTGCATTGGTATGTGAGTCTATTGTTGTTAATTTATCTTAAGAATGTGACTAAGATGTGATATTATATTGTGATGACTTGTTTAAAATATTGTGTATATATGTTAATATAATTAGGTTTGTGATGAATAGTTAGTAAAAGTGATCCCACTCCATTAATGATAGAATTTGTCACTGACCGAGAACGGAGGCTCGAATCATAGACACGGAGACAAGGGACCCCGAGAGACTGAAATCGACCCATGACATAAGCATTCAACTAACTCATTCAATAACATGAAGGAATCATAATTATAAACTCAAAGGAAGTCAGACTTAACATAATAGAAAGAATAAATATTTGAAGGCTGAATACCGTCTACCAAGTCATTAACCCTCTAATATGGATGGGGCGATGGGACCACTTACAGCTCGCTCAACATGCGAAACTGAAAGGACATCTAAAAAACTGAGTCTAGTCCTTGAAAGATGAGGACTCACCAAATAAGTAGGTGCTACGTCGAGCGACTATGAACGGGTTTGAACTTTGTGAAATGGATCTTGCGTCATGAAGCGATGCGGCATAGAAAGTATGCGGTCGGTATGTGGAAATAATACTTGAGTAAGCAAGGTAATTAAAATCACTCTAGCAAGTAAATCATTTAAAACATTTTATAATATATCATAAGCTTTTAAGTTTATGTAGGAGGCTACATGCATCCACTCTGAAATCGTACTATTATCATAACATGACCATGCATAGCTTTATAACATCGTGATTGACTCAAATGACTTAAAGATGACATATAATGATTTATATCAAAAGCTAAACAATTAGTCAAACCTTACTTTATGAACACATGCATGCATAAGTAATCATCATGAGTAATAGATAACAAAATTTGAATGATATAGACGAGTGGAGCTTCCAGCCCAGCAATCGACATACCACGATAGAGCTTATGTGGTCCAAACTATCACTCAAGTGGGTAGAACCATCCATAACCTTACTAGGGTGATGGACGATACCATGAAATATCGATATCAGCTTAAGGGCCAGTTGGGCCGGGGATAGCTCTGAGGGAGGTCCCAATAATACAATAGTATCAACCTACATTTGGTAGCGTAGTTGCAGGGCATAAATTGTCGTCCCTTAACCCACTCGGTACTAGACTCTTCTCCCAAAAAAAACATACGTGCTCATCGTATATAACAAAGCTCAACACATCTAATGATGAAGCTCAATATGAAATCATGCATACTTCAACATCATATGAAACAAAGCTTAACATCGTCAATTGATCAAGCTCAATAATGAAATCATGCATAGACTCGTCATCATATGAAAATGAAAGCTCAACGCATTATCCTTTTGACAAAGCTCGATAGTACATACATCTCAATTATACATTCATGCCTAGAGAAGCTTTATTTCAAAACATACCACAAGCTATAACTTATAAAAAATTGGGAAACTTCACTTCAAGCAATGTGGTAAACATGTTAGGAAAATCATCACTTTAAATCGACGTATGGGCATTGCCAAAAGCTTTATCATACTAGGATCTACTGCATTTCCTTTTGAAAATAACATCATAATCATGGGTATCTTAGAAACATGTTTTCATCATTAAATCTCATCGTCATCATGCATTCATCATCATTCACTACTTTATGAACTTCTCATCTATGGGTATTTTAGATTCCAAGGTTTGGAAAACAATTTGTGTATTGAAACAATTTAGAATACATGGCTTTACGATTCTTCACGTCGATATAAATACAATCTAATCATACCCATGTATAGAAATTGTAGAATTATACAATTTGGGTAAAACCCATACTTGATCACAGACCTTTCATCATATTTTGATAGAGATTGGTCATGGGCGTGGAAGGAAGACACCCATTCTAAACCCTACGTACCTGGAAGGGGATGATTCTACCACCTCAGCGATTTCCCAAAAGATAATTTTTGAAGAAAATCCTTTAGAAAAGTTCTTGATCACTTCCTAGAATTTTTATAAACTTGCATGCATGGAAGGAATACACTTAGAATAGATTTTCCCCTACTAAAATCCTCCAAAACGAGCCTTAAACGACGTAGTATAGGGCCTTAGGATGAAGGAATGATGGAAATACCCTTACTAATTACGTAGAAAAATTGCTCCTTTGGACCAAACAACGGGTGAACCAGGCGCCGTTGGAAGATACCTACAACCTTGGTATGTCTGCCCGTGCTAAGCACTTCCCCAACCATATCTCGGATTCAAACAGATGTACAGGATGACTCATTCTAGAGTCAGCGGGTCGTTGAAATAGCCGTTGTTCCCTCTTACGAAAATATAAACTCCTTCACAACGAGCCTACATGCCCACGACTCATTGTATCCTACAATGGGTCGTGGTTTCCATCCCGTCGTCTCCTTGTAAGTTTGAGGTGCCCTGGCTCCCGGACAACGGAGCCGCGTCTTCCTAACAATGGGTTATGACACCGTTGTCCACATCTGAGCCTAGCCTCTTTACCCACGGCTGCCCTAGGCTTCGTGATTACATACCCACGAGTCTTTGTTCCTCTCATCTGCAACTTTTCCCCAATTTCTTGGGTTTTGCATTTAGTTTTCGGGTCTACTCTACCGGCACTTCAAGAGGTATTACAATATCTCCCCCTTTGGGAACATTCATCCTCGAATGTAGAAAACAAACCATAGAAACACAATTTATCATGAGCATATACGAGATCATTTCTTTAGAATTTTCATGGAATAACTACCTCTGAATAAAACCACATAACTAAGGCGAGCTCATACTTCACCATTCCATACACATTCATACACATAAAAAAACTTGTACACATAAGACTGAGACATGAAAAACTAGTTAGAGTCGTAGAGGGCAAAAGCGGCATTGCCTCGAAGTGCAACAAAGTTGTGAAGAGAACAAATGTAGGTATCTAGCCATCATATCATTGACTTCCCACGTAGCTCCCTCAACATGTTGATTTCTCACCAAACCTTAGAAGCTAATTCTTTGTTTCTCAATTTCTGAACCTGACGATCCAAGATTTTCGGCAGAATTTCTTCATAGCGAAACATCTTTTACCCCAATCTTTGTCCATCGGGAATACCAAGGTTGGGTCACCCAAAAAACTTTTTCAAAAGCGATACATGAAACACCGGGTGTACGGAAGATAATTCTGAAGGCAACTCCAACTCATATGCCACTTTTCCAACTCTTCTCACAATTCGATAAGGACCAACATAGCGGGCGGTTTCCCTTTCTTTCTAGCGCTGACTCCCTTCATAGGAGATACCTTTAGAAATACACAGTAATCCACCTCAAACTCGAGTTCCCTCCTCCTTACATCGGTATATGATTTTTGCCGACTCTGGCTTGATCTTCAATTTATCCTTTATCAGCCCCGAACCTTTACCATGGCCTCATGCAAGATGGGCCTATAGTGGCTTCCACAACTTCAGCCACTTAGGTGGTCCACCTCCTTCCACTCACGAGCCTCGAAGCGATTGCATCTGGATATTAGAGTGATAACTGTTATTATAGGCAAATTCGATCAGAAATGATCATCGACTACCTTTGAAATCCATAATACATGCTCTCAAACATATCCTCGAGGAGTACGAGATAGTTTCGTTCTGCTGGCCGTCTGTTTGCGGATGGAAGAGCTATCTTGAAATAACTTGAGTCCCAAGTCCCTTTTGAAAGAACGCCAGAATTGGGAGGTAAAGCCAGTACCTCGTGCAATTATCAGACAAGAGCGCTCCATGAAGTCGAAGCGACTCCCGAATATACAACTTGGGCATAATCATTATTTGGTCGTGGTCTTTACCGGTAGGAAGTGTGCAACCTTAGTTAACCTGTCTACCACCACCCAGAAAGAGTCATAGTGTCTGCAGAGAGGCCATGAGGTAGGCCTGCCAGCAGAAATCCATATTTATCTCTCCTTCTAGTAGAATGCGAATATCTTGAAGTACACCTCCACGACCTTTGATGCTCGACCTTCGCTATTACATTGTTTGGACATTTGGCTACAAACTCACCAATATTCTCTTCATACCATCCCACTAATAGATTTCAATAAATCCGATACATCTTCGTAGATCCTGGATGGATGGAATATTTGGTACCATGTGCCTCGTGTAATATCCGAACCATCAAATTATCACTCTGGGGACACATAGCCAACGCCGTATTGTAGAACACCATCTCCCCCTTGGGGGAAAACCTCTTCCTTTTGACTCCGCACCCGTTTTTAGCTTCCTCAAAATTGGATCCTCATCCTGCCTGGTTTTCACATCAACCACCAAAGACAATTACGACCCGTTCTACTGCTTGTGTGCCATCCATTCGAATCGATCAACTAACTCTAGCCTAGAAAGTCGGTGGACATCCTTCACCAACTCCTTCTTTCCCTCATCCACTGGGACACATTCACCATAGAGAGCCTACTAAGTGCATCCGCAACCACATTAGCCTTACCACCGGGCGGTAAAGGACACTCGTATCATAGTCTGTAGTAACCACCTCCTTTGCCGGGGTTGGTCTTCTGCATGAACGCATATTGAAAGCTCTTGTGATACGTGAATACATCCACGTGGACCCCATACAAGTAATGCCGCCATATCTTCAATCAAACACCACCTCGACCAACTCAAGAGATCATGGGTCGGAGTAATTCTTTCCATGAACTTTCAGCTATCTCGAGACATATGCCCTCCACTTTTTCAGTATTTGCATCGACACACACCCGAGTCGACTTCCAGTGAAGCATCACAATACACCACAAAACCATCGGTACCTCCAGGTAGGGTCAACAGTGTTGAAGTGAGTCGAGTCTTCAACTCTTGAAGCTTTTCTCAAAGCATCCGACTATTGAAACTTTACCTTTTTCAAGTCAGCACAGTCCAGGGGATACAATTGATGAAAATCCCTCGTGAATCTTTGTGTGCTTCTAAACCCAGAAACTACGAATTTACGAAGGATTTACTAGCACAGGCCAATTCTTCACGCCTCTTTTAGGAATTTACCCTTATGCCTTCGTTTGATACAACATGACCCATAGTACCACTTAGAATTAACCAAAATTCACACTTCTTGAACTTTGCATATAGTGACGTCCTTGAGAGTACAGAAGTACTATTCTCAAGTGAGCGACATGCTCCTCACCTTCGTGAGTATATCATGATGTCATCAATGAACACAATCCACGAACATATCGAGATATGCCTTGAACACCCCTATTCATTAGATCCATAAAAGTGCAGAGGGTCACCACTGTCTGAAAGCGATCTTCGAGGATGTCACTCTCTCGAACCTTTGAGTTGGTGATACCGGACTGAGATCAATCTTAGAAGAAGCACACTTGGCACCTAGTGAGTCGAGACAAATCATGCGATCCATGGTAAGTACCTATTCTTGACGGTAACCTTGTTCAGCGCCGATAATCCAATACACGTAGCAGAGAAGGGAGCCCAGATCCCTTCTTACGAACAAATAGAACAGCTGCACCCTATAGAAACTGGCTCGGTCTAATGAAGCCCTTATCCAATACGTCCTTCAACTGATCCTACAATTCCTTTAGCTCGGTTGGGGGCCATCACGTAGGGCCCGGAATAGATATAGAGTGTGTGTCAAGCGAAGATCTATCTTTGAAATCAATCTCTA
This sequence comes from Datura stramonium, assembly GCA_018107945.1. Lineage (NCBI taxonomy): Eukaryota > Viridiplantae > Streptophyta > Magnoliopsida > Solanales > Solanaceae > Datura > Datura stramonium. The sequence goes on from JACEIK010008074.1 coordinate 14,121, forward strand.
CTCAGTACACGACAAATCATTAGGAAAGACCTTGGTGCTCACGCATCCACTACGAGGAACTAAATGAATGGTTGGGGTCTCGAGACTCCACGATGTAACCTAACTAGATGGTACATGAAACCATGGAAATCATCTTCTTGGCATGCAGATAGGAAATGAATGAGACCTACAAGCATGGTAAGATTACCCCCCTCCACTCTAGGCCCGGCTCGCCCAGTCTGAACTCTAACGGCCCAGGGTTCTGGAGTTAAGTGAGGCATAACATGCAAATAACTAATCCATGCCAAGAATAACATCAAAACCGGTCATGGCTAACTCTATCAAGTCTGTTGAGATTTACCTTATGAAAAACTAAGACCGAGCAACCTAATACACTCATTTGGCTATAGCGAGTCACCTGTGGAGTAGAAGCTGAGAAAAGGGCTACGATGGAAATGGGACTACTCGAAGCTACGCTATATGGTGTCACAAAATATAGGGTAGCCTCGGATCTAGCAATGCATATATATCAACATGAAAGACTCTCCAACATGCAGTGACTACATTCGGTGAGGCCTCCTGCTCCTAACAGTGGCTAAGGCATAGAATCTGTTCTAGCGTTGTCCACCAGGGTTTGTGCTAGTAGATTCCCGATGTGCTATGCATGGGGAGGGGATCTTGGTGTTTAGGCCTCGTCTGACCTGGTCCGGCCTCACAGCTGGACAATCTACGAGCATATGTCCAAGTTGTCAACATCCAAAACAAGCTTCTAATCACCGCGAGAAACAACGCACATGTGCCCTCGGCCATATGTGCATGTTGGGATGCTAGAATCTTGAGCCTACTACTATGACCTCTCGATCCACGACACTCGCCCCCTCTAATCACCTTCGGGGCTAGATGGCACACTCACCGCTGATGATGCTGGGGATCCTTTGATCTACGGTAGATTACATTGTCGTGCCCACCGTTGGCCACTCTAGAAGAGAATTTGTAGTCACAAATCCCTTGCCTGCTTGCCCTCGCTCCCTGAATGTCTTCGCCTCCATCTATTTGGGCATCCAGCACTGTCACGAGGAACGTCCATATCCTAGTGGAGCATAGTTGTCACAAAATCCTTATCCTAATGTCTGCTATACCATGCACAAATCTGTTCATCTGTACTTCATTGAGTCGGCTACTAACTCCGAGGGCATATTTAGATAGGCGAGTGAACTCATGGGCATACTCTGGGCGATCATCCTCCAGCCCTTTAGATTCATAAATTCTGCTGCTTTCAACTCCCTCATCTCTCGACGGAAGAACCGATCGAGGAATGCAACCTAAAACTCCTCCCATGTGAACGGACTTGCTCTGGCTACCTGTTTGTCCTTCCAGCGGAACCAAATAGGCGCAACCTTGGCCCAGTAGGATGCCAACTCTGGGCACTCAACACTACTCACCATCTCTTTGGGTGGTCTTGACCATCTCATCAATGAAATCATGTGGGTCCTCATCACCTTGGACTTCCGCTCTGTGAGTTCATCCTCAGAAGTCACGGCCTACACCCCATAGCCACATTTCCATTTTGTGGAACATGCGAAACGGCTGGCTGATTGAGCTGGGTGGTCAAGGCTTGCGCAAGCATGGAATGGAAGCTCGGAACTTAGCATGGCGGTAGCTCCGTGCTTGAGGCTCATCCCGGTGGGGCTGGTGATGCTCATGACCGTTTTCGTCCTCGTGGCCCTCGCCACCTCATTGTCCTTTGAGCCATGATTACGCAATCACAGACCTTGCAATTAGAAGGATAGAAAAGTTTTCATCGCACGACGTAAAATCATGAAAGAGGATCGTTTCCTGAAAACATCTAGTAGCCTCTTCATCATAAGTGTAGTGCACTTCACAACAGAACTCTAACTAATGCGACTTTTCGACTCCTTAGGACACATCAAACCTATGACCCGAGATACCAAGTTTGTCACGACCCGAACGGAGGGCCGGATCGTAGACGCCGGACAAGGGACCACAAGAGACTAAGATCAACCCATGACATAAGCGTTCAACTAATCATTCAATAAACATGGAAGGAAACATAATAATAAACTCAATGGAAGTCAAACTTAATATAACAACAAAATAAATGTCTGACTTAGCTGCGTCTAAGTGCGATGGCCTCCCAATCTAGATGGTGATAGAACAATTCTCAAACTAGCTCAACAATACTTAAATTGAAAGAACATCTAAGCTTGAAGGTATAGTCCTCAAAGATGAGAGGTTTCGCCAAATAAGTAGGTTCTAACTCGTCCCAGTGGCTACGTATGGGGTTGAACACGGGATGAATCTGCGTCATGAAATAGTCTGCCCGAAAATATCTGATCAGTTATTATTGGAATGTGCCGGTATGCAAGGTAAGTAAAACTGCTCTAGAAAAGTAACTCATTTAAAACATTTCATAATATATCATAAGCTTTTAAGTGTAAGTAGGAGGCTACATGCATTCACTCTGAAATCGTACTTTTATCATAACATGACCATGCATATCTTTGGAACATCGTGATTGAATCGAATAACTCGAAGCTGACATATAACATTTATATCAAGCGGAACAATGATCAAATCTTGCTTCTATGAAAATGCATGCATAAGTAATCATCAGAAGTAATGAATATGCAAATTTAAGCGATATAGACAATGGGGAGACTCACCCTTAACCAACATACAACGCGATAGAACTTACGTGGTCCCAACTATCACACTCAAGTGGGTAGAGCCACCCAAAGACTTGCCCGGGCGATGGACGATACCATGCTATCTATATCAATATTAAGGGCCAATCGTGGCCCGGTGATAGCTCACAAGGGAGGTCCCAATAATATAATAGTATCAACCTACGTTGACGCGTAGTTTTGGGGCATAGGAGTGTGAGTGACCCTTAACCCGCTCGGTGCTAGACTTTTCTCCAAAAAAACATGCAATGCTCTATATCGTATATAGCAAAGCTCAACATCGTCAATTTACGAATCTCAACATCGTCTAATGATGAAGCTCAATATGAAATCATGCATAACTCAACATCGTATAAAACAAAGCTCAACATTGTCTATTGACAAAGCTCAATAATGAAATCATGCATAGACTTGTCATCATATAAAAATGAAGCACAACATTGTCCTTTGACAAAGCTCGGTAATGACATACATCTCAATTATACATTCATTCCTATGAGAAGCATTATTTCAAAACATACCACAAGCTAGAATTTATGAAATATTGGGAAACTAAAAGCACAATGTGTGGTGTTAGCTTATGTGTGTGTGATCATCACTTCAGTGGCTTATATAGGCATTGCCCAAATCTTTATCGTGCTAGGATCTCTTACTCATTTCCTTTTGAAAACAACATCATAATTATGGTTAGTTTAGAAACATGTTTTTCATCATTAAAAATCTCAACATCATCATGCATTCATCATCATTCACTACTTTTATGAACTTCTCATCCATGGGAATTTTAGATTCAAGATTTGGAAAATAATTTGTGTATTGAAATATTTAGAATCTTCAGCTTTACAATTCATCAATATAAATGCGATCTAATCATACCCGTATATAGAAATTGTAAAATTATACAATTTGGGTAAAACTCCAAACTTGATCATAGAACTTTCATCATATTTTTATAGGGTGGGCATGGGTGTGGAAGGGAAGACATCCCGGTTAAAATCCTACATGCACGGAAGGATGATTCTACCACCTGTTTGATTGCCCAAAGAGAATTTGGAAGAAAACCCTTTAGAAAAGATCTTGATTACCTCCTAAATTTTATCGCTTGCATGCATGGAAGGAATAGAGCGTAGAATAGATTTTCCCCTACTAAAATCCTCCAAAATGAGCCTTAAACAATGTATTATAGACCTTGGATGAAGGAATGGCAATGCCCTTATTGATTGTGCGAAAAATTGCTCCTTTGGACCAAACAGCGGGTGAACCAATGGGCGTTGGAAGATACCAAAACCCGTGGTATCTGCCCGTGCTAAGCACTGCCCCAACCATATCTCAGATTCAAACCATGAACCTCTGAGGACAAGTCGTTTAGTGTCCAATGGGTCGTTGAACCGAGTCGTTGTTTATATATTGTCCCGAACTCCTTGACCTTAATGCAAACAACGACTCTTTGTATCCTATAATGGGTCGTAGTTTCCATTCGTTGTCTCCAAGTTCCACTGCATTACACCACGACTCCAGGACAATGGGTCGTCCTTCCTAACTGCTTAGGTCGTTGTGACGCGGTGTCTACAACGTTACAGGCTTAGCCTCTTACCATGATTGCTTACGACGGCTCGTGGTTACATACCATGAGTTGTTGTTCCTCTCGTCCTACAACTTTTTCCCCAATTTACGCAGGTTTTGCATTTTAGCTTTCGGGTCTCAAGAAACTTAGGGGTATTATAGAATTGGTCATTGATGATGGCTTATTTAAGGGTACATTGTAACTTTATGTATGCTTCAATGTGAACATGCCTTTTATGAGAATGATGAATGAAAATATGTAAAATCCTAAAATGAGAGGTCCATCGAGAAGGAGTATCAGGCGACGAATAATGTTTAGTGGCTTGTATGCCGAGGGAACATCCACCTTGCGAGCTTATAGTAGAGCGGGTGTCATTGGGAAAAAGTACACGAATTTCTAGGAGTCCTCGCAGATTACTAATTTATGGATGGATTCAAATAAGACCGTGGCATGTTTGTACATGATTCATGTGGTTGTATTGTTTGCATATTTTTTTGTGATTTATTTATGTTCATGAGGTGGGTGTGAAACATGCTACAAGAATGTGAAAAATTATCGTGGATATGATGAAAATTGATAATAACGAGCATGGTGTTAATGCTAAGTTCGACTTTTACCCTGTAGTTATTGAGTAGTTGTCGCCATGAGTGTCGGTTTGTAGCTCTTAATAGCTATTGTGATTGTTGTTTTTATTATGGTTGTTCAAATGGATTTATGGGGAATGCGAAATGTTAATTGTTGATCTAATGAAGTGTGGGATGGATGAATTGAGAAAGGGTACAACACGTGAGCTACTACCTACGGTACCATTGCGAGCGAACCATTTCCGCTGCGTTGGGTATTATGCGAACAAGTGACCCTTGCGGCGAGGCTAATTCAGTGAGTAGGCCGGCCCGATTCCTAAGTAGAGCTAGTATTCATGAAATGGCTTATTATGTTGTATAAAGTGAAGGATCCTTTTTATCTCTATTATTGTAATTATTTGTTATTATTATATAAAGATTCGGCCGATAATGCTACTAGTCTTGTGTCATTATGCGGCCACAGCACCATTCTTTTTAAGGTGCAGAGTTCAATCCCGATGTCACACTCCTAAACCAGCGGCTTTTGTGGATTGAAAACGTGAGCAAATGAGGACACAGAATCCTCCTTCATTGCGGATGTCCCTCTTTCGGATATTCGAACACTTTATTTTCGTTTTAGTTTTAGTTCCTTAGTTGTGAAACATCACGTCTTGTGCAATGACTTTCAGGTCTTGGGTATATTTTTTATTTGTATTGTTGGTTTAAGCAATTTATTCATGATGCTGAATATTTCAATAATTAAAGGATGCATTTACCTTTTTGCATGTCTCATTTTGGGGGTAATGACCCAGGATTCGTCGGTTCGCCCTCCAGAAGGGTTGTGTGGGTGCCAATCACGGCCGTTTGGAATTCGTGAAAAGTTGGTATAGAGGAACCCAGGTTTCAGTGATCTCATTTCACTAAGATGGGTCTGAAAGTAAAGTCTCGAAGATCGGTGCGAGATGTGGTAATTTATCTTGAGAAAATTTAGCAGGACTTTAGGAAAACTCCCTTCTTCCCTCCTTTCGTTCGATTACTTGATTCCACTTTGGTAAATGGTGATCCAAATTGGTATCTGTAACTTTCTTCTTTACTTCTTAGATGGGTGAGAAAACACGCAAATGGTAGCAGGAAATGCGGCACTGAGCCCGGCGGTGGCGGCCCTAGTTATGATATAGGAAGGGCGAGGTCGTGGCCGGAAGACCGGCGCTGGCTAAGGGGCCCGTGCTCCTGCTCATCGAGAAGAGGTCTTCATCTCCCGGAGTACTATCAACAATGTGGGAGCGAGTGGAAGTTGAGGTCAAGGTCGGCCGCGCAAGGCTCACCCTTTCGCCGAGTGTTCTCAGGTCTTAGCTCGAGGTCCTCAACCTTACGAGCGGCCTTGTAGGCATCGGGGCGGCGCCAAAAAATCGGCGGGACAAAAATCGAGAATTCGGCAGCTACAGCTGCTATGGCCTCGCAAATTGATGACATATTAGAGACAATTGTTTCGAGGCCGGTGGCGAGGCCAGAACGATGACGAGAAAAACACGACTTGGTAGTGGTTCACGAAGATGAATCCTCCACACTACGGCATAGTGGCGGAAGGATGCCTATGAATTCATAATAGATTGTCATGAAAGGCCATAAGATGGGAGCGGTGGAAAAGTACGGTGTTCAGTTCGTCACCTTCCGGTGATGGTGATGCAAAGCTACGGTGGAGGGCTTTGTGGAGTGCGGACAGAAGCAGGGTCTGCCGTTGATGTGAGGCAATTTTACTCCATATTCCTAGAAATGTTCAGCACTCGGAGGATAGGACACGGGATGAGTTTACCACTATTGGTAGGGGAGCTCGTAAGTTGCTGCATACAAGACTCGATTTCACTTTCGTCCGGATATATTTTACCCTTACTACCCACAAAGGAGGAGAGAATCAGGTAGTTTTTAAAGGCACAGGCGTGGTCTCCGGTACCAACTCTCTGAATGGTCTCTTTGGGTAAGACTTTTCAAAGGTGGTAGAGTACATGAAGTGGTTGAAGGTGAGGTAGAAGGGTTATGCTAGAAATGCCGAGAAAAAGGCTTGGAGAGTTGGTTCTTTTAGTGGTTCTTATGTGAAGGCTCCAACACCACAAAAGGCTTATGCGGGCCTTATTGATATTGTCATACGGGTGTCCGCTAAGTCCCGTTCGGAGACTGACTCATGATAAATCAGGTGCAATTGAAATTTTCAGTGGTTCGTTACGATTTTAGGGCTCGTCTATTTCTTCTATTCAGCTCGAGTCAGTTATTGAGAAGGTCCACCATGAGTATAGTGAGTATAGCTACATCCAGGAGATGATTCCCCGGAGTTCGGGCTGGGGCAAACAAATTATTCCTCACCCGGCTCACTCGAGCTCGACTCAAATTTGGGAGGGAGGTTGTCACGCCCACGCCACAGGGGAGTATGGCCCGGCACACAATTGCCCTAGAAGGAACTTCAGACTACTAAGCGGTAGGCCTAGGCACATGCGGGTGCTGGCCTTTAGCTCTATCTCGGGTTCACAGAAACAAGGGCTATATAGCAGTACATGAAACACGGCCTCGGCCATCTGGGCCTATAGCCACACCCAATACTGTAATAACGGCTAACGAGAACATACTCATAATCGGGAACCTATGGTGACAAGGCCACCGTCTTGTCTAGTCATCGAGACTCAACAAAGGAAACAGCTACGTGACGGCAAAGGTCACCACTGCTGACAAGCTACGGCCCCACATTGCCAACTTTCCACTTCAGAGATACTAAACCGGCTATAACAAGCCACGGCTCACTTTGGCCAGGCTCGGCGGCCACGGGAGATAGCCCATACAATGCAAGCCTCTATGAGTAATAATAGAAATGATCGGGACGGGGCCCCGACCTACCCATCTTGTGCATCAAAGGAAAAGAGCTACATCTATGGAAATTAGACTCCAGGATGACGGAGCGTGACTCTATATTGTTGGAATCCTGAGGATCGCCTCGCCCGTACATGAATACATGTAGGCAAATGTCTGACGTGGCTGGGCATCAGTGCAGCTGATGCGAAATTATGCAAAAAACAGCGAAAACAGCGAATATGGCGAATATAGATAACATAACTAGAAATGCTTTGAATAGCAAGAGATAGCTGAATGCGAGGAAGGCAGTATAAGCGAATCATGCTTTACGCTGCGAGAAACGACGTACTGTGGAAACGCGACGGCTGCTTTATCTAGTAGCTGATATATACTTTTATAAATAGATATACAAGTAGCAAGCAAGAGCCAATACCAACCCCGTAAGCTAGGATGGCACCAAGCAAACAAACAATCTATATACCCTACCGGGTCAAAACCACCAAAAATAAGTCACTCTACTCATCTGCTCAGCCTCAGACTCCTCTTGACACAGGTCTCGGCTCGGGCCTTGGCCTCTGATAAATGGCAGGTAATGCAGTGGGGACTCTGTACGGTGTACGTAATAGATAGGAATTACGGTTCCTAGGAACCTCTTGAGAGACTGCACAGAAAGCAGAGAGGCTGCACTGCTCACCGGAACAAGTCAACGGGAGACAGCGCAAAGTTGTCCCAGTACGCTGATGGGGAAGCTTCATCCATCTTCGTCCAAGATAGGGCGGCATCTACCCCTCGGAGTAGCGTAAACCCACCCGCTCGGTGGCGCACGATTACCAACCTAGGGCGACAGGAAAAGCTCAATAAGGAGCCCTCACGCCACATCAAGTCTCAACAAACAAATAGCACATATAAATAGCAAGCATGTACAATTGAAAAATACTATCTAAAATGCGATTTCTTATTGATCTCTTTACATGCTATCTTGATTCTTTCTTTTTTGATTATCTTACGATTAAATCTTTCTTTAGCGATGGCTAATCCGTAGCAGGATACTATCTGTCCGAATGGCTAATCTGTAGCCAATATCTCGTCTGTCTGAATAGCTGATGCTGTAGCCATAATGCATATTCCCATCTGTCGATTTTCTTTAATAACTTTTATTACCGAAAATCTATTTCTTTTTATTCTATAACATGCTTGCTAATAATCATACAATAAACCTCTTGTGCGGATGCTAACTCGCCCTTTAGGCGCATGCTTTCTATCTTTCGGAGCGAGTACGATATGGCAATGAAAACCGAGATTTACTAAACTTACTCAATACTCAACATTGACTTCCAAGGAGAGTTCAAATTCGGAGTTTACTATGATTTATACGGCTAAAACCTCTAACTTGCCGAGAAAGCCCAGCAACATATCTTAACCTGGAAGTTATCCATTGTGGACAGGGCTCAGAGTCGTGCTCCAACTAATTCTCCCAAGCTTTGCATTTTATATACACGTCAATTGGCCTAAATACAACACTATTTCGAAGGGCCGGCGTCACTGAATATATTTATAGCCTAAATTTAGACTTATCGAAGACGGTCAAGCACAACATTTTCAGAAGTCAGTAGGGAGAAAGTATTCACTTCCACCTGACTAGGAGCATAGACACTAATTTAGACAATTCTACTTACCTTAGTCGGTAACTCGGCTTGATTCATTCGTAGTATTTGTGAGCATAAATCCGTAGGAATGCTCCCTGCTTTGCTAAATACCTCGGTACTGAGGTTAATTTGAGTTTGAACTTCGTTTGGCACGTATTCGGACGATTATATATATCTCCCTCTTCGTCTCTCTGTTTTCTACGTTTTGGAAATTAATATAAGTGATATATCATCACAAACCGAAGTGGGGGCTTTATATACTTGGGCACGAGATGAAGCTGACGTGTCATGAGAGCCAGCAGTGGCCGCCTCCGTGACACGGCGCCATCGCGGAGGGGCTCTGCCGGCGCCTTCGCGGTGGTTCGGCAGGTTTAAATCCGATCTTTCCCGGGCCTTTTCTAGCACGTATGGCTTTCAAATATGCTTAACCCACGTGTGAATAGGCCATCTAGATGCCGGGAATCTTACGGGGTGTAGCAGTGGTACATTGGTCTGAATAATCACATGTGGGACAAGGTGGTCCTTAACCGTTAAGTGGTATTGAGTAGGATAGGCAGCGTGCTCGAGGTAAGTATGGAGTGGAACCCGGGCAGAGTATAAGTGGCACAACCCAATCGGAAATGATTCTCATTTTTATTAATCAAGCCTGTTTCTATGCTTTCTGATTGACCGGAAGCGGAAGCGAGACACCGTTATCACAGTATGATCTTCATGACGATAGAATATTTATACATTATTTAACTGAAGCTCTACATTCTATTATGTGTACCATTTTCTTTTTAGTGTGACCTTGTGCTGTAGTGTGTAATACTCCTATTTGTGTGTCTACTCTGTTGGGGATTACGTATTCTTGGAGAAAAGGGTTGTTAAATGGTGAGTGGTGATTATAGAGTTGACATTCTAGCGGACTAGTGATTAAATATGGTTGATTTTGATAAAATTTTGAGAATGAGTTGGTTGCCCCCATACCATGTTATTCTAGATTATGCTAAAAATTTGTCACTATGCTCGGGTCGGGGGTCGTCTAGGTTGGAGTTCAAGGAGAATTATAATATGCTCTAAGAAACTTATTTCTTATATTCTTCCGTAAGTTGATAGTAGGGTTTATTTCAGCATTAATAAAGCATGTTCAGTTACGCTAGTTCAAAGGTGCTACTGATCAGTCTTGGTTGTTTGTAGTGCCAGAAATTTTCCCTGATTTCCAAACATACGCGAGACTGGGCATAGATTTTTTATGGGTGGAACCGAGACCCGGCCCATTTCATTCCTCACAGAATGGCCTGACCCAGAAGTTGAGAGAACTTAAGGAAACGGTTGCGGGAGTTTCTCAATAAAGGATTCATTAGACCCCGAGTGCTCATGTGAGGTTACCATTATGTTTGTATAGAAGGATATTAGTATACGGATGTGCATAGACTAAGCTAGTTGAACAAGGTAACTGTTGAGTACATAAATCACCCTCTTCCTCCAATAGATGATTTGTTTAACCGATTACATGGAGCGGTTGTATTTTTAAAGGTTGATTTGAGATCGGAGTTATCACCCAGTTGAAAATTTAATTTGAAGATATTCCCAGATAGCCGCCGGACCGAGTATTGTCATTATAAGTTTATTTGTTCATGTCGTTGATTTCACTAATGCTCAATCATGTTCATGAGCCTGATGAATGGTATGTTCAAACCTACCGTTCCTTTATTATCGTGTCTATTGATGATATCTTGGTGTATTTTAAGACCAAGCTTAGAACCTTGAAATCATTTAAGGATTGTGCTAGGATTGTTGAAGGAGAAGCGGGTGTTTGCAAATTTTAGCAAGTGCGAGTTTGGTTTGAAAATCAGTGTCCTTTTGGGGAATGTGGTTTCCAAGGGAGGGAATCCAAGTTGATCCACGAAGGTGGAGGAGGTCGAGAACTGGGCAAGGCCAGCTAATGTGATAGAAATCTGGAGTTTCGTGTGGTTGTCGAGTTACTACCGCCCGGTTCATTGAAGGATTCGCCTCCATCTCTCAGTATTGGCTTCGGTTACACAAAAGACATACCCACTACAGTGGTTAGAGGAACGTGAAGTGAGCTTTTCAAAAACTCAGAGACTTTGCTAACCACAGTACCTATTTTGGTATTACCCGTGGAAGGTAAAGATTTTGTTGTGTATTATGATACCTCACGGTCTAGATTGGGTGTTGTGTTAATGCGAGAGGAAAAGTTATTGTGCCTACCATTTACAATGGAAGGTTCATGAAAAAGAACTACCTGTCATGATCTGCAGAGTTAAGCGGTGGTGTTAGCACTAAAAATTTTGAGGCACTATCTATATGGAGCTCAAAATTAGCAGGGTTTTCACGGATCATCGCAACATACAAAATGGATTGTTCTAGAAAGATCTCAATTCAAGGCGAGAGAATGGATGGAATTGCTTAAGGATTATAAATCACCATCTTGTACCACCCGAAGGCCACTTGTAGTAGCGAGATCGTGAGCGAGGGAAGAGCGGTGAGCATGGGCAGTTTGGCTTGCTTGGAGGCTACAATGGGCGATTTCCAAAGTAGTGGTTGATGATGATTGGTAACAAGGCGCAGTGTGTGTTCCCCGAGTTGTTGAGCTGAAGTTTAGAAAGCCACCTTCTTGGCGAAGCTCACAACTCAGGTAGTCCGCTCACTCACAGTCATAAAGATGTACCACGATCTAGAACAACATTATTGGCGGGGTAGGATAAAGTGAGACATTGTGGACTACGTGGCTCAATGTTTAAATTGTCAACAGGTGAAGTAGGAGCACCAAAAGCCTTGAAGAATACTTCAGTAGTGCCTATGCTAAGTGGGAAATGGGAGGGATAGCCAGCGGACTTTTGGGTGTCCCCTTAGCAGACTTTGCAGGAGAGATTTTACTCAATGTGGGTCATAATGGACTGGTTGACCAAGTCATGCTTTCGATTCTTGCGGTCTAGGTGACTTATACTGCGGAGAAATTAGCCAAGCTATACATGAAGGAGGTTATTCTAGCCTGAGGGTTCCTGTTTCCATTGTATCGGATAGGGCACTCGGTTCACTTCCCTTTTTGGAAGACTTTGCGAGTGAGTTAGAGCCTTGGTTGGACTTGAGCATTGCCTTCCATCCTCAAGCAGTGAGCAATCGGGCTTCGAACTATTTAATTGTTGGAGGACATGCTTCTTGAGCGTGTGTGATAGACTTTAGTCATTGGGATAAATTCTTACCCTTGGCATAGTTAGCCATAACCATAGCTACCACTCGAGCATTGGTATGGCACCTTTTGAAGCCTTGTATGGGAGATAGCGCGGAGTCTCAAATTGGGTGTTTTGATGCATTTGAGCTGAGGACTTGGGGGATGGATTTGTTAAAGGAGTCCTTGGAAAAGGTTTGATAATTCGAAGGACCATACGGTAGCGCTCGAGTAGGCAGAAGCAATATGCGGACATGAAGTCGAGGACATGGAGTTCATGGAAGATGAGCAAGTCTTTGCTCAAGGTGTCCCCTATAAAGGGGTGATGAGGATTCGAAAGCGAGGGGAAGATTATCCCATGATATATTGGGCCATTTGAAATATTTATTAATAGTTCGGAAGTGACATAAGATGGCATTTCCTCCGGAGTTGTCTGTAGCCAATATTTCATTTGTCTATGCTAAAAAGAACCATGCGGATGGAACATATATCATTAAGTGTGACTCCGTCTTGTTGAGGATGAGAATTTTTTTGTATGAGGAGGAACCTATAGAGATATTGGCCAAAGAGGTTGGGAAGCTGAGGTTTGGAGATTACGATAATAAATGTCCGAGTGGAAGGACCGCCCAGATAGAAGAAACAACTTGGGAGGCAGAGCACGCGATAATAATAGGCCAAATATCCTAGTTATTCGTAGAATGCATGTATTCTTTCTATTTTTGTATAGATCGTTCAGGTACAAACGGTATTTTGATTGGTATCTGATGTAACGACCCAAACATTGTTACGGGATAGTTAAGTGCATAGAACACCAAAAATTGGATAAGGAGGAATGAAAGTGCGAAATAAACTAAGTATAGAACTATGCATTTTGGGTATCTACGTCCCAGAAAAGGACCCTTTGCCGATGATAAATTCCCGTGCAGAGACCGTGGTAGCAGTCGGACTCGCCGTGTTAAAATGAGGAAATAACCGCGAGAACACGCAACAATCCTATGGTCGTTGTAGCAGAACAGCTAGCAGTAGTGTGGCCGTGTAGTAGACTCTTGAGTCGAGAAAGTAGGTTTAAGTGGAAATGTTTGGGTTTTACCCCATCATTCTCAAAACTTCGTTCGGAAGGAGGGCTAGGGACCCGGAAAATTCTCTAGAGCGTGTGAATAAGTCTCCGAAGATAAGAATCTCAATCCTCATACCTCTCGCCGATTAGTGCTGATTCTAAATTGCTTGTGGACCTTTAATGGTGCAATTATAGAGATAAACCCTAGGGCTTAGATTGTAGGTAATGGGAGGGTTGATTATTTAGAAAGTACAGTATCTTTGCCCTAGGGTCCTCTTGTTAATGTTAATGGGTTAGACAAGGTGGGGACCTAGGAGCTAGAGTGGAAGAGAAGGGTTTTGTTAAATTTCACACGAAAGAGAAGGGTTTGATCAATTAGGCCCCTATCTTGAGGAGTGATTAACCAATGATTATATGTGTGTAGATTTTGAACAATCTTATAATACCCCAAAACTTTCCTAACTCAAACCTTGCATGAAAAATCAGGGGAAACCAAAAACTTTTTATCTCGAACAACCCGGATAATGGATTGTTATCACTTTAATAGTCGTTGTTTGAGCATTATCGGCTACGAAATTTTCCTAGGGAACCAACGAGGCATAGGATGACCCATTGGATGGAGTAACAAACGTCCTGTCATCAGTTGCATCCCAAGTTCATAAATTTACCAAACATCTCCCAAAAGCAATGAGTAGGACCAATGACTCGTGTCGGCCTCTAAGAAGTCATCATTTTCACCCATCGGCTAGATCTCGGAGTCTAGGCGGTGTTGGCCATGAAGTAGAAACAACGGCTTTGTTGGTTCTACGACGAGTCGTTAATGTCGTCCATTAGCTGAGGGACCAGGTTTTCCTGCTAGTGATAATGAGAGGTACCAATGACCCTTTGGTTTATCTAATGAGTCATTTTTCCCTTCGTTGCCATTTTGCGATTAGCCACTTTTCCATGCCAGGGACCAACGACTAGTCACCAATGAGTCATGGTAGCCAACCAACCACTTGTTGTGTGACCGTTGGTCCCTGCTCCGAGCTTGATTTTCTAATCTTTATTTTTGGGGAATTTTTGTAACTCTCCACCTTTTTAATCCCTAAACTATATTTTTTGAGGTTATATTCGGGGATTTAGGGGAGGTAATCAACGTTTCCTCTTAGATTTCACTTCCTTTCTCTCAAAGTGGAGATGTAGAAACTTATTTGAAAAGCATAGAGAAGATTAGTTCCCGACTCTTCTTCTCGAATTTCTCAAAGAAGGTATTCTTAAGTTTGAACACCAGATATGTGGAAATTCAACAAGGAATTATTTTCCCTTGTGCCCAAAAACACGAAATGCTTATCGGTTAACAAAGTTCACAATTTGGGTTCATTTATCGGTAACTTATGGATTCTTTCTTGTGAGGTTGTTATTGGCTATACTTCTGGTCATTCTCCTTTAATTATATGATTTTAGCCCTAGTTTCTTGAATACAATGAATTGAGTATTTCAGCATATTCTAGAAACAAGTGTTGCTTGATTCTAATTGTTCTTGAAATCACCGGGATAGTGCGATTGTATGATCCAGAGTAGGAACTATTCATTGTTTAGTCTCGATCGGTACTTAGTAAATTTACAGTATCTTACGGCAATGCCAATTGATCGATTTGACTATAGTCGATTTCTTGAGTGTCATTAATACCCCACAATTTAATTTTCAATTGTTAGCATCTTCTTTTAGCACATTACGACACTTTCGGGTAAGTAGTTACGACCAGTCTTAGAACACTGGTTTTTAGTTTTTCGGTCTAGATTCTCGGAGTTACTTCCAAATAAGTATTCCTAACTTAGTCCGGGACCTCAGTTTGAGCTATCAACTTAGTAGTCAAGTTAGGACTATCCGTTAGGAGTGTGCCAGCACCAAGTGAGGGCCCGGGGTTCCCGGTCTGAGTTCCCAAAAATACATTGCCACCATAAGTTATTGGCCCAATGGGCCCCGGACTTTGTGATCACCTAGACAACCACTATAGTTGTAGGTACTTATGTGGGCTTTCTCCGATGGGGTGTATACATGGACTCACGTTGCTCACAAGGTTATATGTTGGTTATAGAATTCTCACTTGTCACTTTAGTTTAGTTTAGTTGAGTGTAACTCAATTCGAGTCACTCAATTCGGAGATATGTTATGACCAACAGTCGGGGTCATTATTGACATATTAGTTATAATTCATTTTATCACTATTTAGTATCGATTGGTCATTTCATGTTATTTCAATTTAGTTTTTATTTTCCATGCTTATTGTATATCTCATTTACTCAATACATCCAAAAATGTGACACATACTTTCTATGATATATCGTATTTTGATATAGATGCGGGTTCTGAGTCCCAACATCATCGGTAGTTCCTCTCGAGATTCTACTAGAAGCAATCCGTTTATTTAGTCCTCATCTTAGAGGATGTTATTTGTTTTCGGTTAGTTTATTTCGATCGGACTTTAGAGTTAGCTAGGGGCTTGTCGCAGCAACTCATCAGTTAGTAGTGACCTTTATACATAGTTGTTTAGAATTATTTTCAGTGATGTTTTATACTTTTGTGACATTGATTTATAAATATTTCTTTAAAACTATTAACATGTTTACTTAGTATACTAGTGCGAATGTTAGACCATCGGTTAGCTTGGGGTCACTTATGGCACCAAGAATGCAGTGTCTGGTCGGGGTGTACACTCGAGTCATGACAAATTTGGTATCGAGTACTAGATTTCAGTATCATATAATACAGGGAGTGCCTAGGAGT
Organism: Datura stramonium; assembly: GCA_018107945.1. Classification (NCBI taxonomy): domain Eukaryota; kingdom Viridiplantae; phylum Streptophyta; class Magnoliopsida; order Solanales; family Solanaceae; genus Datura; species Datura stramonium. The sequence continues at coordinate 30,418 of JACEIK010008074.1, forward strand.
AGACAGAAGTTAAAATTCAAAGCTGGCAGATAATAGGGAAAAGTTGCAAAATGAAGTACAACGACTCGTGAGTAAGTAACCACGAGTCATTGTGAAAGGTGTGTTGGAAATGGGTTAGGCCTGAGTGGCGGTGTAAACTACGGGCGTTATAATGACTCACAACGCAGAACGATCCGTTGTATGCAAGTCATGGTAAGGAAGTAGACATGGGAGTAGACTCGACGGATAGATACCACCACGTTGGAGGGCTGCTTGAGTCGTGGTAGGGCTCGTTGTGAAGGAGTGGAAGTTTGCGAGAGAGGAGACGGCGGTCGAAGGGCGACTCGTGGTATCTAAGGATGAGTCATCTAGTCTATTAGAGTAATTGAACCCAAGAGAAGGCAGGGCGATTGCTTAACGGCCAGTACCATAGATGTGGTATCCTCCAGGTAGATTGGTTCATCCGTTGTTTAGTCTAGTGACCGATTTTGTGAGTCGATGGTATGTTTGTTATTTCCTAAGTCTAGGGGCCTATACTATGTCATATAAAACTCGTTTTGAGGGGTTTTGAGAGGGGAAAAGTCTACTCTAAGTTATTCTTCCCATGCATGCAAGTTTGAAGGATTGAAGAGGTGATTCAAGGCCAAATCTCAAGGTTTCCATTGGAATATCAGCCTAGGCAATACCCACATGTTGATTTAAAGTGATATTTTCCGTCGTGACACCACATTGTTTAGTGAGTTTCCCAATTTTTTCATAAATTCTAGATTGTGGTACGTTGAGTAAATATTTGTACATGTAACACCCATGATTTTGAGTAGATGCTCCCACCTATGGTAGGCTTGTTGTATGTTTCGAAATAAAGCCTCCTTCATCAGAATTCATAATTGAGATGTATGTCATTATGAGCTTTGTCAATGAGCAATGTTAGGCTTCATTTTCATATGACGCCTAGTCTATGCATGATTTCATTATGAACATCGATAGACAATGTTGAGCTTCATTTCATACGATGTTGAGCTATGCATAATTCATCTTAAATACCATCAATAGACGATGTTGACGTCGTTATATATGATGTAAGAGCATTGCATGTTTTGGAAGTAAGAGTCTGCACCAAAGCCAGGCTAAGGGTCGACTGCCCTATTCCCCAGAACTACGCGCCAACGTAGGTTGATACTATTACATTATTGGGACCTCCCTTGTGAGCTGTCCCCAGCCCGGTGGCCTTGACAGTAGATATCATGATATTATCCATCGTCTTGGCAGGTTATGGATGGCTCACCCCTTGAGATGTGATAGTTGGGACCAGTAATCTCTATTGTGGTATGTCGGTTAGGGCGAGTCTCCCACTTTCTATATCATTCATATTTGCATATTCATTACATATGATGATTACCTTATGTATGCATGTTCCACAAAAGTAAGGTTTGACTCATTGTTCCAGCTTTTGATATAGATGTTATGTTAGGATTTGAGTCATTCGAGTAAGTGTGATGTTGTAAAGCTAAGCATGTTTATGTCATGAGATTACGATTTCATAATGAATGCATGTAGCCCTTCTACTTATACTTTAAAGCTTATGATATGTATGATTTTAAATGATTTATTTTACTTAAGTGGTTTTACTTACCTTGCATAATCGGTACTCATCCCGTCTGTTTGCACTCCTCCTCGTACTCAATAGTTTAGTGATGAATAAGTTCGGGTTCGGCCCCGTTCGTAGTCGCTTATCGGGTGCACTTGTGTGAGATTGAGTGAATCCTCATCTTTTGAGGACTATACTTTTAGTTTCATGTCGTATTTCAGTTTCAGGTTTTGTGGAGTTAGTTGGGGTCTTGTCCATCAGCTCATCCCAGACTAGAGGCTTTCAGACTTATGTAGGTATAGCTTCAGATATTACTCGATTGTGTTGTTTTATGAGACTTCATTTGAGTTTATAAATATGCTTGTATTCATATTTATTTAAATGAGTTAGTTGAATGCTTATGCCATGGAGTCGACTTAGGGCTCTTGGGGTCTCTCGGGGTCCGTTGTCCCATGTCTGATCCTTGTCCATGCTTGGAGTCGTGACAATCCTGGGATGTCTTAAGCGCGTCAAAGTAGAATCTTTTCATGGGTGTAAAGCACCACACTTATGAGGAAATCAGAGGTTATTAGGAAAATTTCCTTTAATCCGCACTTGATCGTGCGTTGAAGTTTAAGTCCAAAAATGCCCTCCTAACTCGTGCTTATATTTTGTTTCTTGAAAGATATGCCTCCAAGAGCGTGGAAAGGAAGGAGGCGGCAATGCTAACTACTGCATCACAAACTCCGGCCCCTCGGGAATAGCAGTGTCTCGGTAGAATCCCAGTGGCAATCTGGAAATTTCTTTAGCTCGAGGGGTGACTATGAAGTAGACAGCAGGTGGTGCAGTGAACACAAAACCGAGCTGCGTAGCTACTAGTTTGAGACTTCACCAAATAAACCCTCCGGCTTTCCATGGAATCTGAGTGGAAGAACCCCACAAGAGTTTGTAGATGAGGTGCGGAAGATCCCTTTCGGATTATGGGTATTAGTTCTGCGAAGAGAGTGCTAGTCTGTGCCTACCAGTTGAAAGAATTGTAGCTCAAATTTGGTATGGCTAATGGAAGGATGGGGAAGCTAGGGCGGCGGGGCAAGTAGAGTGGGAAGAGTTCTGGCGCATTTCTAGAGATTCTTTCCTTAGGAAGGTGAGGGAAGCCAAGGTCGCGAATTCATGAATCTAAGGCGGGGTAACGGAGACAGAGGAGTGTGCATTGGAAATCACTCGAGTTGTCGAGTATGCTCTAAGATGGTAGCCAAACCAAGGGTTCGCATGCTCAAATTCATTAATAAATTAATAGACTTGGTACTTAAAGAGTGGAGAACCACAATGCTCATCAAGGACAACGACCTCTCCAACCTCATCATTCATGCCCGAGTAGATTGAGGAAGAAAGTTGAAGGATATAGAGTGGGGAGAGACAAGCGAGTGGAATAGGTTAGTCGAATTATGGCCACTAGAGATCCGGCAATAATAGTCGCCCTACGGTAGCAACAAGAACTCCAACACCCACATCGGTCGGTGCCCTTTACTTTCAATCCATAAGTATCAAAAGGTGGAGCATCGGCTCTCGGTCCCATAATTCTGATGCATTAATTGTAACCCAGCTTGTCCTATGTGTGGCAAAACCATCTAGGGAAATGCCACATGGGTAAAGAAAGGTTGCTTTGGATGTGGGCGGTTGGGTCGCCGCAGGTTAAAATATTGTCCTTGGCGGTACGGGGAGAGCTCGGTCTGCCAACCGGTCTAGCGGTACATCAGCAACGAGGGAAATGCCCAGTACGGATGTAGTCGACGCCAAAATCGCTTTTATGCTTTTTCCTTTCGTCAGGGGATCGGAGAGCTCACTGACGTGGTCACGAATATATTAATTCCTTTCCACCTCAATGTATATGCCCTACTAGATGCAGGAGCAACACTATCGTTGTGATTCCTTATGTAGTTGTTCGGTTTGAAATCGATCCGGAAGTTCTCTCTCAGAACCATCTCTACCCCAATTGGTGAGTTAGTTAGAGTTAACCGAGGGTATAGAAACTGCTAGTCTTAGTGTTGAATAAAGTCATTCCAGATGACCTTGAAGAGCTAGACATGGTCGATTTTGACCTCATTCTTGGCATGTGGATTGGTTATATTAGAGTTGCTTTCTGACCTACGCGAAGCACTAGAGTCGTCAGGTTCAGGTTTCCAATGAACCGGTCTTAGAATGGATGGGTAGTGTTTCAGCACCTAAAAGTGAGTTTATTTCCTACCTTAAGGCAAGAAAGCTCCATTTCGAAGAGTGCGTCTATCACTAGTTTGGAGTCGAAAGATTCCACAGCTCTTGAGACCCTGACTATTATTTAAGTTTCGATTGTTAGTGAATTCCCTAACGTCTTCCTGAAGATCTTGAGTCCCTCGAAGCGGGAAATAGACTTCGGCATAGACCTTCTTCCCGGACACTTAGTCCATTTCTATTCCTCCTTACAGAATGGCCCCGTCGAAACTTAAGGAGTTGAAGGAAAAGATAAGATCGTCTAGACAAAGGGTTTCATAAGCCAACATGTAACGCCCCGAGTTTACACCTAGGACGAAACACGGTACATGAAGCCACAAGTAACCCCAAGTCAACTCCTGGTCTATGATACACTAGAATTACAGTAAAACTAATAGCGGAAGCATTGAAATATCGTAAGGTATTAAATGAAAATAGTCTAAATCACATAGTTTAAAACTTTTGAACAACACTAATAAGGCAAAACCACATCTATGTTTGAAACCCATCTAGCGAGGTTCTTTAAGGACAAGACCTAGCTAACTCCCTAAGTCTAATGAAAATAATAAAGAAATTGGAAATAAATGAAATAATGTTCCCGGAGGATGAGGACCCTTGCTGCTTCTGCGAGAGAATATACGTGAAATCGGCTAGCAGTGTTTAGTGCGAACTGCCAGTGTATCGAGAAATGATATAGCATAAAAGTATGCATCGTACTTTGAATATACTAAGTAAGCGAGAGAAAACATGGCGAATATAAAAAGTGAACCGAAAGTGACATCTGACCAATTGAGATCTTTGTGTTGAATAATTGTATTAGGCGAAGTGGTCAGGCGATCTGTCTAATGGTCCTAATTTGTGCCCTATGTCACCGAAGAGTTCTAAGTCGAGATACTATCTTGTTGATCTAAACTAATGAAGCTAAAACTGAGCTAGTGAATTGCTTGTTAAATTGGTGAGGCGACTAGTGGGAAATTCTATAACCAACATATAACCACATGAGCTAAATGTGGAGATACAGTGAATACACCCCACCGGTAGGACTCAACATACCTTGCTAGGGTATAAATGCATGAACTGGGTGATCACAAAAGTCTGGGGCCGATCAGGCCAGCCAAGTATTGTAACCTACGTTGGCAACATATTTACGGGAACTTGAGTGCGTTGGAACACCGATCCGCTCGGTGTTAAGTCCTTCTCACTAGAATACCTAAAAGGCTGAATACCAAGGCGATAGCTCAAAACTGGGGTCCAAGACTGTCAGGGATATAAATGATAAAACTGCAGGAGTCTTATCGGACTGAGATTCTGACTGGGTTCTGGGCGAGGTCGAGGCTTCTTATCGAAGCATCGTAACATTCCTAGAACAAATTGAAGTACGGCCCCAGAGGTCTAAGGCTAGTCGAGTCATAAGTATAAAATGTCACCCAGCTGCCTAATGGACAATAAACTAGATTTTGATTTTAGTCGATAGCGGGAGGTGATACGGGCACATAAGGAATTTACGTAGTCAAGTGATCGGCTAGCATTATTACGGCCAACCAGGAGGTTGCTAAAAGGCGTGAGACTAGGATAACATTTAACAGTATATAACACTATGATGAAATTTTCTAACATACAGTGACTGATTTTCTAACACATACAAATATTATAGAATCCCCTAACTCACGATTCAAGAAATTTTGAAAATTTATTACTTAGCGGGATTTTAGTTTTATGATTTCCAGAGCTAGGGCTAAAATTTCTACTTCTTTGCATCATTATAATTACAAATTGGTGAAACATCTAAAATTATAATAGCATGATGTTCTATATAAATTAAACAAAGTATGATATCAATATCTCTATAATAGAAAACTCAGGGCTAAAACTGATAACGAACTGAAAAGAATTTTAGGGGGACACGGGGAAGAACAATTCCTCGTTGAATTCCCACATACACAGTTGAATTTCCTTGGAGGAGGAAGCTTAAATATCTTGGAATGGGTGTGAAGCCCTAGTCTTGCTGAGAGTTCTTGAGAGGGAATCTGATCGGTTTCTAAAAGTTGACGTGGGGGTGAGGGGAAAAACCCATTAATCCCTCAAGAATATCTCTTTATAATTTTACCTAAATGACGTAGTTTAGGGATTAAATAGGTAGGAATTACAAAAATATCCACATTAAAATTTGAATCAGTTGACTAGGTCCCGAGTGGGTCACTCCTTGGTCGTTGAGTCGAGACCACGACTCATTGGAGTCTCTTGCTGAGAAGGCCAGAAGTCACCACGAGTCCCAACAAATTGTCCCTTGTGGCCCACGACTCGTTACATGACCCGTCAAGTGCCTTGGTCATCGGCTGCACAGGTTCATCACGGACAACCAAATGACTGCGTTAGAGTGACCACAACTTGTGGTCACCATCCTTGATACTGCTTGTCTCAAACTTAGAAAATTCGTCAAGCTAGTAATGATTCTTTCGCTCATGGTGATAGACCACGAATCATGATGTTCTTTCATCAAGTACATTGTCTCCTTTTCTCATCTCCTCACTTGCACTTCCCCATGATTATTGCGAATCGTAGGGGCCCGGCCACGACTCATTGGGTAGATCCCATTAGGTACCCTTCTCCCATTTCTCAATCACTTTCCCCTGGCCGATCATAGTCGTTGGATCTCCTAGCGACTCGTTAGGTGAGTGGATTACCCATCTTTGCATATTTACGGTTTTCTTTCTTTTAAGTCTGGAATCTAGCCTTTGAGTTTTCGGGGTATTACCACGGAGTGCTCTAGTGTTGTTCGTGCGAAAGAAGATGATCTTCCTCGAGAATGTGTATCGTACCATCGGCGAAACGAGTTACGATTAAGAATAGGTATCCCACACACCCGGATTGACGATTGTTCAACCAGCTTCAAGGCAGTTATTTTTCCAAGGTAGATCTCGGAGTCGGGGTATCGTGGCTTAGGGTCAAGGGAATGTGACATACCAAAAATAGTCTTCAAAACTCGGTATGGTCACTATGAATTTGTTATATGTCAACCGGACTAACTAATGCCCCTACAGCTTTCATAGACTTTGATGAACATAAGTATTCAAATAATGTCTGGACCGTAATTCTTCATTGTGTTTATAGGCGACATTTTGGTGTACTCTAGAAATGAATAGGAGCATGCTAACCATACGAGGATAGTGTTCTGAGACTCTTAGAGAAGCTGTAGTTGTTCATTAACTTTAGAAAATGTGAACTATAGCTGGAATTACCTTGCTTTCCTCGGTCATGTTTTCTCAGGGTAAAGAGGTTTTCAAGTCGATCCTCAAAAAATAACGGCGGTCAGGTGGCAAGGCCTACTTTCCCAGCGAGATATCAAAGTTTTCTGAGCCTAGCAAGTTATTATCGACGGTTCGTGGAAGGATTCTCTTCTATTAACGTCTCCACTCTATCTAAACTCACTCGAGAGGAAAAAGGTGAAGTTTCGGTGGTCGGATGCATGAGGCATAGTTTTCTAGGAGTTGAAGACTCAACTCACTATAACTCAGTTTTGACCTTATCGGGAAAGGCCGAGATGGGTTCGTAGTGCATTTGTGATGCTTCCAAGTTGGTCTTGGTTTTGTTTTGATGCGGAGTGGGGTAAGGTGATAGCTTATGCCTCCTGAGACAACTCAAAGTTCATGAGAAGAATTATCTTACTCATGGGCTCTTAGAGGTGGCAGCGGCGGTGTTTGCTCTAAAAACTCTATGGACGCATTACCTTTATGGGGTTCACGCGGATGTTTTCACCCAGATGACAAGTGACTTCGGTATGTATTAGTTAAGATTTAAATCTTCATCATAGAAAGGTGGTTGGAATTATTAAGGATTATGACATTAGCGCATGCTATACCATCAGGGCAAGGCGATGTGGTGGTTTATGCCTAAGTAGGATGTCCATAGGGAGCGTTGCTCATGTTGAAGAGGCTAGAAAAAAGTAGCGAGATATTCATATGTTAGCTCAATTGGGAGTGCAATTGGTGGATTTAGCTAAAGGTGGAGTAAAGTGTCTTGTAGAGTGGGTCGAGAATCCTCAGTCGGAGTTGTTGAGGTTAAGTCAAGCGAGATAAAGATCCCATCTTTGCTTAAGTTGAAAGAAGTAGTTTCTAAGAAAAAGAAGTGGGCTTTCTCAAGGGAGATGGTGTGCTTCGTTATCGGGGGCGAGCTATGCGTTTTGGGCGTTGATGACTTGAGGCAGCGAATACTTGGAAGAAGCACATAGCTCTACATAGCTCTATCCACCCAGGTGCCACTAGGATGTACTGTGACTTATGAGAAATCTACTGGTGGAACGGTATGAAAAAAGAGACATTGCGAGTTTGTGGCTAAGTTCTAGAACTTCCTACGAGGTTAGGTTGAGCGCCAAGACTGCGGTTATAACTCAAATATTAAAACACAGTGGAAGCAGAGGAAGAAGCGAATATGGACTTCAATACAGGTCTACCTCATACTCGTCAACAACATGATTCAATTTGGGTGATAGTAGATTGGATGACCAAGTCGACACATTTTCTCTTAGTTAAAACTACAGATTCGGTAGAGGATTATGCTAAAATGTACATTCGAGTTGGTTAGGCGCATAGAGTTCCTTATCCATTATTTCAGATAGAGTACCCAATTTCACCTCGCAATTTTGAAGATCATTTCAGAAAGGGCTCCCGTACTGAGTGAACTCGGTGAAGCTTTTCACCCCGCAGATAGATGGACAAGGCGGCGGACTATTCGGACCTTAGAAGATATTCTAGAGCTTGTGTGATCGACTTCAAGGGAAGTTGGGATAATCACCTACCTCTTATCGAGTTTGCGTATAACAACAACTACCACTCAGATGGCCCCATTTGAGGCATTGTTGATACAAGGTATAGGTCTCCAATAGGGTGGTTTAAGATTGGTGAAGCTATCTTGATAGGGCTAGGACTCGATTCATGAAGTTATACGAAAATGCAGGCGTCGGAAAAGGTTGAAAACGGCTCGAGCGAAAGAAATCATATGCTGATGTGAGGAGAGAGTTAGAATTTCAGCGTAGATGATTGGGTGTATGAAAATATCACCTGAAAGAGGATGATGAGGTTTGAAAAGAAAGGAAAACTGTCCAGAAGGTATGTAGGACCTACACAAGATTACCGAGAGGCGGGTGGCAAAGCGGTCTATGAGCTAGAATTACCTTCAAAGTTAGCATCTATGCATCGATCCTTCCATGTGTCACTATTGAAGAAGTGTTTTAGAAAAAAAAATCATAAGGAAATGTATGATTATGAAAAGCAAAATACATTGCATCGGTGATCATTCGGATGTGCCCTTATAAAGTATGGGAGTGAAGGATAGTCTCTCTTACAAAGAGTTCCCAGTTCGAGATCCTAGACAGTCGGGTTAGAAAGTTGAGAAACAAGGAAGTCACTTCAGTGAAAGTATTGGGGAGAACCAGCTAGTTGAGGGAGCCACATGGAGGAAAAGACATGATGGATAAAAACCGTATTTATTCCTTCCGATACAATTCCAACATCAGGTATTAAAATTCCTCCTTAGTACTCTATTATTCCTCACTCATCAGCCTATTCAGATTTTCAGTGTGCCTCTCTCTCTATATGTGTTAACTCAGTATGGTTAAATCGGTTTATGGTTTTAAAATCACACAGAATTGCGAGCTCTTTCTCGGTTTATAGAAGCTTTATCCTTAGATTTCAAGGATGAATGATCCCAAGGGGAAACGTCAGTAATACTCCAAAACTTTTCTAGACCAAGCTCATACCTTGCATGAAAAGTCGGAAACAGAGAGAATTTTATCTCAAGCTGACCTTGACACGGTCGTTTCCTCTAATGGGTCATTTTACGAGCCATTTGTCGGCTCTGCGAAATTCCCTCAGGAACCAACAAGGCATGAAGACTCATTGGATGGGTAACCGTAGTCCTATCATCGTTGCATCCCAAGTTGAGGAAAATCTACCGGACATCTCTAGAAGCAATGAGTGGGACCAATGACTGCGTCACCTCTAACGAGTCGTCGTCTCCACACCCGTCACTAGATCTCAAGTCGATGTTGGCCATGAAGCTGGACCTGATGACCCCATTAGTTCTACCAGCGAGTCATTGTGTCATCCGTCCCCCGAGGGACCGAGGTTCTCTTGTCGGTGACAATGAGAGAGTACCAACAACCTGTTGGTTCACCTAATGAGTCATGGTTCCCTTTGTTTCTAGTTTCAGTGGGCACAGAATTCTAGACCGGACCAACGGACTAGCCCCGGCAAGTCGTGGGTATCAACAATGATTCATCGTGTGACACATTGGTCCCTATCGGGCAATTTTTCAGAATTTTCTTTTAGGAATTTTTGTAACTTTCCACCCTTTTAATCCCTAAACTATGTTGTTTTTCAGATTTATATTCGAAATTTAGAAGTAATCAATGTTTCCTCTTCATTCTCCTTTCTCTCAAAGTGAGAATGTAGAAACTTAGTTGGGAAGCATAGAGACGGGGTCAAGGGTTCCAACTCTTATTTCTCGAGATTTCTCAAGGGTCTTCTTAGGAATTTCTACACCAGGTATGTGGAAATACAACAAGGAAATTATTCTTCCTTTATGCTAAAACTTTTTTAAAATGCTTATCAATTCTAGCCTTGAAGTTCACAATTTGAGTTCATTTTAATACATTAACTTATAAGATTCCTTTCTATTATGATTTTTATGGTATTGATTGTTGTTGTGGCTATACTTCTGGTCATTTTCTCCTTTCATGAAATTATATGATTGTAGCCCTAGTTTCTTGAATACAGTGAATTGAATATTTCAGCATTTACTAGAAACAAGTGTTAGCAGTTTGATTGTTCTTGAAATCACCGGGATAGTGCCGGTTGTATGATCAGAGTAGAATTATTGATTGTTTAGTCTTAGTCGGTACTTAGTAAATTTCAATATCTTACATAAATGTCGGCTAATTAGTTTGACTATAGTCGGTTTCTTGAGGTTCGATGTACCTCCCACTTCCAGGTTTCGATTCTCGGCATGTTCTTTAAGACGGTTATGATGCTTCCGAATGATGATTCTAACTATTCTTAAAACACCGGTTTTTCAGTTATTCGGTCCTACATACTCTTAGGTTACTTCGGATAAGTATTTGACATAGTCAAGGACCCAGTTTCAAGATATGTCGGAGTTAGTAGTCCAAGTTAGGACTATCTAGTTGGAGTAGTATTTGCTTAGAAGCCAGATAGAGGTTCCAACACACCAGGTTCGTAGAAGCTGCATTGCCACCACGGTTATTGGCCTAATGGGCCACAACTTTGTAAATCACCAGCTGACCATTATACAGAAGGTACAATGGAGCTTTCCAATTCTGGGCAACACCACTCTCGGACTCCATTTAACTCAACGTAGTTATATATGAGTTATAGACTTTCCCACTTGTCGGTTGATGCAGTTTAGGCCGGTTCAACTCAGTTTATCTTGGTTCAGTCACTTAGTTTCAGGACATCTTGTTGACCAGCAGTTAGGGTCATTATTGATCATATCGATTATAACTCGGTTTATCGGTATTGATGTTAGTTGTTTATTTCATATTGGCCAGGTTACATTGTTTTATTTTCCATGCTTATTGTATATCTCACTTGCTTAGTACATTGAAATCTTGAGCATACTTTCTGTGTTATATCGTCTTATGATATAGGATCGAGTTCTCGGTCGGCATCATCAGGTAGTTTCTACTCTTGAAAGATTCGGCAACATCGGTCCATTTGGTGAGTCCTTATCTTTTCGAGGCGTTATTTGCTTTTTCCGATTAGTTTCTTTTCTTGTTAGACTTTAGAGTTAGTTGGGGACTTGTCCGGCTAATCAGCACTGTAAGTGGCTGGGCGGTTGTTTAGGGTATTTTAATGATGTTTTACACTTTTGGTAGCATTGATTTATAAATATTTTTTTAAAGCTTCCGCTTATGTTTACTTAGTATATGATGCGAATGTTAGACCTGGTTGCTTGGGTCACTTAGCAGCACCAAGTCAGGTAATAAGTGACAAGTAATAGGGCTTCGGTCATAAAATCCAAAGCATTGAGGAAGGGGTAAAGCTCCGTCTCAGAGTAGTGAAGCCGATAATTTGAGTAATCAGTGATTTAGGGTTTTATAGGGATAGGCCTATATAATGGCATGTATAGTAATGTGATATTGATATACGATTGTTCTTGAGCGTTTACGTAGTATATGAGTCTAATTATTTTATCTTAAGAATGTGACTAAGATGTGATATTTATTGTGATGACATTTGAAAGATTGTGTATATATGTTAATGTAATTACCTATGATGAATGGTTAAGTAAAGTGATTCCCTCCATTAATAGGAGAATTATTAATTGATGATGGCTTATTTGAGAAGTAGAGTACACAACTTATTGTATGCTGCAATGATGCACTTGACATGCCTTTTTATGAGAATGAAGAATGAAAAAGGAATTTAACATCCTAAAACGAGAGGCTCGAGCCCAGGGGATTATCGGGCGAGAGAATAACAATATTTAGTGGCTCATGTACGGCGGAGCATGGGACAAGCTCATGGTAGATGGGTGCCCCTTGGCAAACACCGGTACATGGATTTCTAGAGTCCCCTGCATGTCATAACTGGGCCCAGGGAACCAAATAGGGCTATAGCATGTGTACATAATTCGTGGTTTAGTATTAAGGGGAGATGGCGGAGGTGTGTTCCTTATTGCTACCCTTGGTTGTATTTACGTATTTGTTTGTGATTTTATTTATGTTCATGAGGTGGATGTGAAGCATTGCTATGAGAATGTGAAAAATTGTCTTGTATATGATGCAAATTGATAACAATAAGCATGGTGTTAATGCTAAGCCGACTTTTTACCACATGTAGATTGTCGTGAATTTATCGTTATGAGTAAGCTGAGGATTGTATCTCTTAATAGCTATTCCTTGATTATTGTTTTATTATAATTCCGATGGATTTATGGAAAATGTGAAATGTTGCTTGTTGATCTAACAAGCTGTGGGATGGATGAACTGACATGGGTGCACCACGTTGAGCTATTTGCCTACGCGGTGCCCGTGCAGCAGAACCATTTCCGTTGTGGCGAGACCACGCACATGGCAGACAGGCCCTTTGCCGGCGAGAAGCCTAATCCAGTGGCAGGCAGTGATTCTGATGAGCTGAAGTATTCATGAAATGACTTGTACTTTTGTATATAAGCGGAGGATCCTTTTTATATTTCTATTCTTAACAATTATATATTATGTAGGTGACGATGATGCTATCAATACGTGTCATGTATGCTGACCCTACACTGTTCTTTCTAAGTGCAGAGTTCAAGCCGGAGTAATTCTTGCGCCCTCACCATAAACCAGGAGCTTTTTTTGGTTGAAAAGTAGGCAAATGAGAGGACGCGAATCACTCCTTCATTACTTGGAATCCTTCTTTCGAACATTCAAACACTATTTCATTTTAGTTTTAGTTCTTAGTTGTGGAAACGGTTATCTTGTGCAATGACTTTTGGTCTTGGGTATATTTCTTTTCTTTGCATAATGTTGGTTTAAGCAATTGATTCATGATGTGAAGTTATTTCAATAATTAAAGGATGCATTTACCTTTTGCATGTCTCATCTTGAGGATAATGTCGAATTGATTGGTTATTACCCGAAGGATTAGTGTGAGTTTCAATCGCCACTGACGTTTGGTCAGTGACAACTTATGTTGCTTAACACTAAATATAAACTTTTAAACTTTATTAATCAATGACATAATCTATACCGTCCTTGCATATATAGTTAATTCGATTAGTAAATGCGAAAAATTATAATTCAAGATTAATAAATAATTGAAAAGATGTGACATGTGAATAGGATTTTCCTTTTGAAAGAAACTTGGGTAATGAAATGGGTCACCGGTGTAGAAATGTTGGTGTATTTATTTATTACGATTATCTAAGTAAATTTGAAAAAAAATACAAATATAAAGATGAGTTAATATACTTATACTATGATAGCATTTTTCAAAGGTTTTGGTGAATTGATATAGGGGAGTATTTTTACAAGAGAAATTATAAATTAAATTTCATCTAATTTTTTTAATCGGTTGAGTTATCCAGCGGATGAGGTATTTCAAGGGATAAAGGCGGGGTCTACCCCCTTGGTCTCTAACTTCTCACTTGAGCTATCGCATAAGACACATCTAGTGCGGTTCACATCTATTTTGTGATCTCTAAGCTATTACATATGATCAAGTTTAGTAGTGCCACACCCAAGAATATGTAGCAGTTGCAAGGCTTTCCTAGAATTTCTAAAAATAAAATAAAATATCCATACGAATAACTTATCATAACAAGCATGGATGAATATCTGCGAGAATTCGATTAGCTGATATTTTAATCTAGGAAAATGTTCATTAGGTTCAAAATTTATTGTTGTAGTTGAATAAATTTATCATTGTGGTTAAGATAATTAGGTTCAAATTTATCGTATTGGTTAAAATAAGCATGGATGAAAATCTTATAAGAATTCCAGTTAACAATCTTTTAATCTAGGAATCATTTCAAATTTTGATCTTGTAATTTGCGAAAATATTTACTTTGCTTTCCACTAGAAATTTGTCTCATTTATGTCCTTGCTAATATAATTTTAACTCAAAGTTTACATCCTTGTTCATATATAATAGATTAAAGAGAAAAGTTTTAAATTTGTTGCTAAGTAATTAGGTTTCAAATTTGTACGTTATAGATTAAGATAGTTCAAAATTTGTGACCATTATGGTTCGATAATTTAGGTTTAAATTTATCGGTGTAGTCGAGATAATTGGGTTCACATTTTGTAAATTATGGTTACAATAATTAGGTTAAAATTTATTGTTGTGGTTTAAAGATAAAATTTGTCTCTTGATTAAGATAATTAGGTTCAAAGGTCGTTGTAGTTAAGATAAATTTAGCATTGTGGGTTACAAGACTAATTTATATTCAATTTATTATTGTGGTTAAGATGACAAGCACGGACGAATGTCTTATAAAATTCGATTAACGATCTTTTAATCTAGAAATGTTCAAATTTTGATCTTGTAATTTGTGAAAATGTTTAACTTTGCTTTCCGCTAGAAATTTGTCTCATTTATGTCCTAGCTATTACAATTTTGACTCAAAATTATCGTCCTTGTTCATATATAATAAATTAAATAAAAATATTTTTAATTTTTTGTTTTTTTAATTTTTGTATTTTGTTTTTGTTTGAAGTTATTAATTTCAAATTGATTAATAATTATGTTTAAATTTATTGTTATATTAAAGATAATTGTTGGGTAACCGTTATAATTAAAATAATTAGATTCAAATTATCATTATGAATTAAGATAATTTTGTTCAAAATTTATCATTATATTTAAGATAATTAGGTTCAAACTTACCATTATATAACTAAAATAAATAGGTTCAAACTTATCATTATGAATACAAATAACAGTTCAACCATTATTTCTTCTTTAGTAGTGAGGGCAGTTTCAAAATAAAATTATAATATTGAGGATACATTATAGACCAAACTTTTAATGAAAGATAAAAATCCCTCTTCATAATTTATCATAACTCTTTCTCTTTCTTTTTATTAGGTGTGAACTTTCGATTACACTAACTATGTAAATTTCTTATCACATTAATGTTAGTGTGTATAAGTTTTTAGCTATTAAATCTTTTGAAGATTTCGTGTTAAAGTTCTTTCTACAGGCTACACAAAATTTTAGTAGACGATCAACTATTATTTATTATATAAAAAAAAGTCATCTTTTTCTTTAAATTTTCAAGCTACCAATGAGAATCTAATCATATTTTTGATGTTGTACAATCCATAACTTATTAAATTTTGTAAAAGAAACCAAAATTCTATCAGCACTTATGAACAGGCACTGTTTGTGCTGGTCTTTGTCTGAGATTCAAACATAAATTGAACTTATCAAAGAAAGCATGAACAGTGTGTCATTACTGGCATTTGTAACATCTAGGTCTAACTACTGCATCTTAACATAAATATACTTACACATAATAAACAACCTGAATTTTCTATATCAAATATAAATTTTCCAGAATCAAATTATTAAACTGAATCATCAAACTTTTGAACTTTTTTTCAAAAATTAAACTTTTTTTGGAATTTTCATTATATTTTTTATTTTGTTTTTATGCTTTCTACTGCAACGATGCATATATTGAATTGGAACTCCATATATATATAGAAATATTAAAAACAAGTAAGAAAAGCTCTCTAGATTTCTCTCTTTGTCTTTGCCAAATTTTCTTCTGCTACTAAAATAAAAAAAGAAAAGACTGAACTCCTAAAATCTTCTACCTTCCAGAAAATCAGTCATCCTTAGAACTATATCCCTAAATTCAAACAAATCCCTTCTTTTAAGAGGTCCTTCCATATCAGTACAAATGGAAACTACCATCACTTTTCAGTGAGTCTCTGAGAAATTATCAAGTGTGGTGGCATCCTTTCACCATATTCGTCAGTGTACTTATCTACGAAATTGAACTTATTCTCCATGCACTTGAACCGTGAATCATTATTATTGGGAATGTTCAATGGGAGGAAATGGAAATTCTACTTGATCAATTTGTTTTGGATGTTGATGTTTGGGAGAATTTGGAAGTCATCCTCGTCTTCATCATCAACTACATCTTCAACCTCTCCATGCCCTGCATCTTCTGGAAAAAGTACTTCATGTTTCTGAAATTCATTATCCTTCACATCACTAACCTCTTTACGCCTTGCATTCAGGAAAAAGTATTTTATGTTCCTAAAATTCTTCATCATCAACTACATTTTGAACCTTTTAACGCACTGCATTCGCTTGAAAAAGCAATTCATGTTTCTGAAATTCTTCATCATCAGCTGCATTTTGATCCTCTTCACGCTCTGCATCCTTCGAATAAAACGCTTCATATTTCTGAAATTCTTCATCAGCTATATCTTCAACCTCTTCACGCTCTGCATTCTCTTGAAAAAGTACTTCATGTTCCTGAAATTCTTCTTCATCAGCTACATTTTGAACCCTTTCACACTCTGCGTTCTCTTGAAAAAGTACTTCATACTCCACGAAATTCTTCATCAGTTACATCTTCAACCTCTTCACGCCCTGCATTCTCAAGAAAAAGCACTTCATGCTCCTGAAATTCTTCATCATTAGCTACATTTTGAACCTCTTCATGCTCTGCATTCTCTTGAAAAAGCACTTCATATTTCTGAAATTCTTCATCAACTACATTTTGAACCTCGTTACGCTCTGTGTTTTCTTAAAAAAAGCACTTCATGTTCTTAAATCTTTTATCCATTGAAAAAGGGTTTTAGTTACTGGAGGAAGGTAGGAAATTGTGTATTGGGGAAAAAGGAAGAAGAGAGGATTTATAGAGAATTGGGAGGTGTTGGGGGCATGGGGGCGGGGGAAAATTTAAAAAGTAATCGGATGGATTGATATGAAACTTAGTGAATACACTTTTTGATTAGGTTTGTCATATAATGTCCATCATTCATTTTCAATGAGTGTGATCCCATTTTCACTCTAGAGGTAAAAAACTATTTTCTCTCTATATATTTCCAATTTCTTGCAGCTCTGATTTTTGTGTGTATGGTTTTAATACACCTCGGATATTGAATAACTCTTTGAGATTTTTAATGAATTATAACAAACCAGCATTAGATTTTCATATTTATGTTATTTGGGAAACAGTTTAAAGCATCTTTCTTATTTATTTCAATGTAAGTTCAAAATGTATATTTGTATACATACAAGACGAACTATAGGGTATATAAATTTTGGTAATTTTACACTTCAATAGAGTCGGAGACAAGATTTCATGCAAAATTTCGAAAATATAAAAAAATAAAACACATGAACAAATGATCAAGGAATTTAATATCCACTATATATAATAAAAAATATTTTGATCAATATATATATAAGTATAAATTTTTAACAATGAATACCATTGGTACCCTTTAATTCCTTCTGACTACAATACGGTTTGAATGAGTGATAATGGTATCCTTTAGATTTAGAAAATTTATTTCTCCAAATGCAATATATACAGTCAAATCTCGTTATAATAGTTATTCTCTATAACGGTATTTCTATGCGGCGATTTTACCCATAATCAATTTTTATGTTATATTTTTACTTTTTATAGCAAGAAATTATATCTATAACAACAATAACATACATGGTTTATGCGCTCTTTGCTAATTGTTTCCTCTATAATAGTCCTACTCAAATATTCTATGATAATATTTTATAAATATATTATATATAAATAAAATATTATGATAATCATTATTAATATTATGCATGTAAATTTTAATTACGAATATCCCAAGAAAATTATATTTAAGATAACTTCACAAAAAAACACTACTGGTGCTTGTCATTTTTACATTCATACTCTTTTTAATTTTTTTTGTTAAATTAGTTAACAAATACATTTTTTTTATGCACAAAATGAGTAAGTCTAATTTTTTTTATATACTTTTATTAATAATAGTTATATGAATCTAAACATAAAATATGCGTTATACGTATATAGCAACACCTTACTATAACGGCTCCTGAAATTTTCAGATGAGCGTTTCCATTATAACGAGATTTGTCGCCATTAAATTACTACTTCTGACGTTTCAATTTATGTTATTTGTACCTCTTTATTTTAATTAATCCAAAAAAAAAAACAATCTCTCTCTATATTTAACAATAATTTAACTTTAATTTTTAAAATTTTACACTTTTATCAATAATTAAGGTAGGTTTAAAATATATACTTTAATTTTCTTTTTGAAAGAAAAAATTGACCTTTGAGATTGGTATATATAATAACCTCCAAAGACTGGTTTTGATTTTTGATTTTGACGTTGAAAATCTTCACAAATTATATTTTTAAATTATGAATTCAATAATATTAAATTTTACAAAAAATCAGGTAGAGTTTTTTCTGTTTTTAAATTTTTTAATATTTGAAATTTTATAACTTAATATTCTTTTTTCTGTTTTTATATTTTTATAAATTTGAATTGGAATAATATTTAGTAACAACCTTCAAGTGGAATCTTTTAACTCAAAAAGAGTATGATTAATATGTCAATAACATTCAAACGAGAAAGTAGAGTTACAAATCATGACAGGATATGATCAGATTCACGTGTATGTGCTGAATTTTAGGATTGAAACCTAATATAATTAAATTAGAACTGAGTATTACTATTATGGGAGCCATTCCAATTCGGCATCTTACAAACACCTATCAGATTTAGAGATCCAAATTATTATAATAATTTTTAAAATAAATTATTTATATTTTGATTGTATATGCTTGTTTTGTTTAGAAAGAAACTAATCAATGATTCTTATTATACTATGTAAATATAATCCTTAAATTAAAATCTAACTGATATTATTAATTCAAAATTAATCAATGATACTTATTTAATAATTGGTACAAAAGATTTTTAATAAATAGCTTGCATTCTTTCTTTACCCACAACCTAGCAAATGTATGAGTAATTTTCACAAGTTGTTGAACTGATATAGTAAAGGGATATCCTATGAGAAAGATTATAAATTAAAAATTCTCCTGTCTTTTTGTCATTGTATTTAAAGATAATTAGATTTTAATTTACCTTTATATTTAAGATAATTTCAAAATTACCATTATATTTAAAATAATTAGGTTCAAATTTATCATTATGAATTAAGTCAATTTTGTTCAAACTTTACCATTATATTCAAGATAATTAGGTTCAGTCTATTATAATTAAAATAAATAGGTTCAAATTCATCGTATGAATTAGGCAGGTTTGGTTCAACCATTATCTCTTCTTTAGTGATTGAGGGCAATTTCAAATAAAATTATAATTAGGGAAAGTTTAGATATACCATCGAACTTTAGGAAAAGGCTCATCTATGTCGTGCGTTAATAGTTAGGCTTATTTATGCCTGCAATTACTCAAACAATCCATCTATGTCATTAATTTTTACTTGGACCCAATACACGATTTTCAATACTGAATTATAATATTTATGTGGACCATGTCACTTAAAAGACTCACCCATTAAACTATCCATACGGCCTAAAACTACCGAATCATGCAGGATAACTCACCCATGTTTTAATCTGACCCGTTATTATTTAATTTAACCATCTCCAGCCAATTTCACTATCCGATAAAATATCACCAAAGTTCTAACCCTCGACCATCTTCTTCTTCGTCTTCTTGAGTCCTCTGTACATCTAATTCATGAAGAAGGGGAAAGTTTTCACTTCTCTCCTTGTCTAAATCTACCAGCACCAAATCCACTGCCCCAGAATTCCTTTCACAAAAGTGTACGAGGAGTCGAGCAGTGCGAATTTACGTAATACTCCGTTTTCATTGCAATTCAAAACCCTATACAGGATTATTTTTGAAACATTCGCGGTGAACCATGGCTTGATGTCCCAGAGCATCCGCATCAGTCGTTATGACTCAAAATTGCATTCTGTGGCTTGAGTTTCAGGAAAAAAACATGATCGATTCACTTTCCACGCTTTCATATTTTCAGTTCGCGGTTGATGGGAAATTCTTGTTATCTTGATGTTATGATCTTATTAAGGCCATTTTCAATTAGAAAAGAGATGTTTTATGGTAGGTGAGTGTTTGTTGATGAGTTATTTCGAAGAATTTGAAACTTGAATATTTGTGAGTATTTGGGTTTGGTCGATTGGACAAGGAGAAGTGAAAACCTTTTCCCTTCTTCGTGAAGAGATGTACATGGAAGAGTAAAGAAGATGAAGAAATAAGATGGTTGGGGGCTAGGTCTTTGGTAGTGTTTTATCAGATAGTAAAATTGGCTGAAAAGGGTTTAATTAGATAATGGCAGTCGGGTTAAAATATGGGTGAATTTACCCGGCCTTATGAGTCGGGAGTAGTTTTAGGCTATATATATGGATAGTTTAATAGGTGAATTTTTAAGTAACGTACTTCCCTTAAATATTGTCCACGTGTACAATCTGGGATTGAAAAATTAGGTATTGGGTTTGTTAAAAAATAATGGCACGAATGGACCCTTTGAAGTAACAACATTGGCATAGCGAGCCTACTATTAATGGATGACATAGATTAGCCTTTTTCTAAAGGTTTGATGGCAAATATGAGTTTTGAGGATGTGTATGAACCGAGACTTTTAGCAAATAATTAAAATACATCTCTTCATAATTTACTGTAATGTGCCCGAAAACTCAAAGACTAGATCCGGGAATAATGATCGTTATGATACTACATGCGACTCGTTAGGTCACCTCATTAGTCAAACCTTGGTCAAGGTTAGGTGTGGCTGTGATGTACTTACGATTCCTCATCACGACTCGTTATGCGTGACCATGAGTCGTGGTGTTACCCGTGGGATCTATAGGGCTTTTGGGCAATGTGGTCCATGACAAGTGACCGTAGGTCGTGAGTCGCTCGCCCACGACTCATTGGAGTCCTCGTGGTGGCTGCGGGGATTTCAGGCGGTGTACTAAATTAGTGTGACCACGGTCATGGTCAGCGTCCCACATTGTTAGGTCACCCGTTAGGACCACTGTGATTTTTCCTGCACGATTTTCTAAGGGTTTTTAGTACTTTTTACTCTTTGAAAGCGTTAAACTATGTCATTTTAGACGTAAACTCGAGACCTATTAGTAGGAATTAATGGCCTTTGCTGTTCCCCACGTTAATTCTCAGAAAAATATCGAAAAGTCTCTCAAGACTCTCGAGATCAAGGTCAGGGTTTCTCATTCATCTCATAAATTCAAGCTTACTCCTCAGGAATTCTTAGCTATCTATGTAGAGGTATGAGGGTGTTCTTTCCTTATGTCCCAAACCCTCTTATAGTTTCTCTGCTCAGTTTTAACCACGAGTTTCCGAATATGAAGAAATTACATATTGTTCATTAATTTCACATAGAATGATTTCCATGCTTATTATTGATATGATCTCGGCGGTTCTTACCTAAATTATTGATGTTCTTGCAAAAGTGATTTAAGCCCTAAATTTTCGAGTGAAAATTATTTGCGTATTAAATTCTGTCTAGTTTGTGAAGTGTGAATTGGGCTGATTTTCTAGTATTTCTTATTGTCTAGATGTTGAGTAAATACTCTATTGAAAAGAATGACTTTAGCCACGGAACGAATAAGAAAGCTATAACACTTGCTCGTCGGATGAGATTTCTTTAATTCTTGAAATTTTGCCATATTATGGAATTCCCACGTTGTTGGAATGAGTAGAGTTCTCTGTTAGCTGCTTAGTAGTTCAGTTCAGTTAGAACATAGAACCTCTTCAGAACTATACATAATTTGTCAGCGGCTCCGGTTGACTTCAATCTTTCCCGAGTTTGAGTGGTGCCTCCCCGTGTCAAATCGAGATTCAAAATCTAGTTTATTGGTCGTTAGGCAGTCACTTAATATTTTAGATATATAGCTGTTAGCCTCGGGATCAGTTGATTCTGATTTGTTCTTAGACGGTTACGACACTTCTAGATAAGAAGCTCGGCTGATGCAGAACTGGTTCGAGAATCTGGTTGATAAGACTTTCGGTACTCGATTATATGTCCATGATTGGTCTTGGGTCCTCAAGCTATCAGCTAGTAATTGGGGATAGATTTTCCGGTGGGAGTAGGACTTGGCAGCGCACCCGGGTTGAAAACTACGTTGCCGGTGTAGGTTATAGTATTACTTGGCTTCAATTGGCCCAAGGCTCTTGTGATCACAGTTCATGCCTTTATACCTAGCAAGAATGGCTAGGTCCCTACGAGTGGGGTGTATACATCGGAATCCCACGTCTAGTTGCATTGGTTATATATTGAATTATAGACTCTCCCTGCGTCAAGTCAGTCAGTTTCAAAATAAGTAGCTCAATTCAATTCCAGTTCTATTAGTTTGCTCGATTCGATGCAGTATCTCAAACTCGAGAACTTTCAGACTTAGCGCATGTCTTTGACCACCGAGACGGGGTCATCTGACCGTCTCTGTTTTTATGGTGTGATTGATATATTAGTTGGTCATTGCATGTCATTTTAGTTTAGTTATTTATATTCGGCTATGATTTCTCTCACTTACTGAAAACATTCAAATCTTGTACATACTTTTATATTTTTTAATGATACAGGCCCCGGCACTTAGACTCAGCACCGTTAGTCATCGCGTCAGATCCTCCTCCTCGCGGTTAGTGTGAGTCCTCATAATTAGGGTCATTTATTTCATTTATTTCAATTATCTCATTATTTTCATCTAGACTTAGGGGATTGGGCGAGGGTTTGTCACAAAACTCATCGGTTAAGGAGCTTTGGACCCATAATTAATCTCGAGACTTTAGATGTTTTAGAACTTTATGTTTTTCGGTTTATTTCATAAATGCTTTATGTTATTATTTTAAAAGCTTCACTCTATACATGTTTCACTCGAATACTAGTGTATGATAGACCGGGGGTTGACTTGGGAGGTCGCTTGTGACTTCAAGTACCGTGTCCCATCCGAGGGTGTAGACTCGGGCGTGACAAACTTGGTATGAGCCTTAGGTTTAGAGTATCCTCGGAAAAGTCTAGCGCATCAGTGAGTCACATGGGTGTGAGCGTGCCACATTTGTGATGAGGAGGTGTGAGATGTTATTAGTAAAGCCTCTTTTGTTCATGTTCTTTATCGTGCGATAAAGTTTGAATAGAAATGTCCTTCTAACTCGTTCTCTGTTCCATTTCGGTGAATCGTACCTCCCAGAGACATGGTAACGAAATAAGGGGCCGCTAACGGTAATAGACCTACCCCACGGCCTGAAACGCTCCTCAGATGATTCGTATACACTATCGAATTCAGGCGGCCATTCAGCTGGCCCAACGGTCACCAGCCAAGTGAACCAATGAGTGGGTGATGAACACCAGCAGTGCACCCAGCAGTGCGAGGTGTAGGACACATATAGACCTCCCTCTTTTAAGGATCAAAGTAGGGAGGATCCCCAAGTTCGTGGATGAGATCGATAAGATTGCCCGCGTTATGGAGTGTCGGCTCCTCGGAAAGTCATGATCACAGTGCCTACCGACTAATAGGGTAGTCAATTAAGTATGAACAATGGAAAGAGAGACGCCCAGAAGCGGGACCGATGATAAGTGGGTAGAGTTCACGTAGCTTTTCTAGATAGATTTTTCCCTGAGTTTTGAGGAGGCAAAGATGACGAGTTTATGAACTGAGCGAGGGCAATAGAGAGCGTGGAGGTATGCTCGAGAGTTTACGGCTGTCTAAGTACGCTCCCGAGAGATGGTAGCGAGTCAAGGGCTGCGCCATTGGAAATTTGTGAATGGTGTGTCGAATCTGGTCCTAAAGGTACGGGACGGCGTGTTAATTAAAGATATGGATCTCTTCGGCTTGGTTGTACTGCGGATTGAGTCGAAAAGCTTAGGATATGGAGCAAGAACAAAGAGAACTGAGATGGGCAGTCAAATTACATCCACAGAGGTTTAGCGTGGCAGCAACAGCGACAACGGGGACCCCGGCACCCGGCTCGGCGGCACTGACCTTTCGGGTCTCGTCGGATCGGAGGGTGGGCATCGCACTCAGTCTCGAGCCGAGTGCCGGAAGAATATACCCGGCTTCGCTCTAAGTGTGGCACAAATCACCCGTGAAGTTCCTTGAGGTTGAGAGAGTACATTTTTGGTTGTGGACGGCTCGGACATGGCTCAAGGTGCCCGTAGTCAAGCAGGGAGATCGCAATCCACCACCACATCGGCTACGGTAGGTCGACCGGCCCAGAATTTATACTGGCTAAAAATTCCCTGGAAGAGGTAACTTGAATTTCTAAGATGAATGAGAAACCATGAACCTTGCTGCGAGAGTTCTTGAGAGACTTTTGATAGTTTCTTGAGAATGAACATGGGAATAAGGGGATAGGCCATTCATTCCCACTAATAGGTCGAATTCGTCTAAAATGATGTAGTTTAAAAGTTTAGAAAGTAGGAAGTACTATTAACTCTTATAAAATCGCAGGGAATAGCATGAGATAGTTCTAACTTGGACGGCCTAGCAGGTCGTGATCGTGTCACGACTCGTGGTCACACCATTGATACACTACTTGTAAATCACAGTAGGCCACCACGAGGGACCCTAGCAGTCGTGGTGAGTGACCACGGCTAGTGGTCATTTGTTGTGGACCACCTTTGCCCAAAAGCCCTAGATCCCCACCGGGTGACACCACGGCTTCGTGGTCACACATAACAGTCGTGATGAGGACTCGTGGGGTACATTACCTCACACCTTAACATTTAACCCATGTCTTACCACAAGGCACCTAACGAGGTCGTTGGGTATCGTAATGACTCATTAGGTGAGCCGTTAGAGGATCATTTTACGCAGATTCTCGGATTTTTTATTTAAGTCCGGATCTATTCTTTGAGTTTCCGGGAATTGAAAAGATTAAAACCCCATAGAAATCATACACTTGAAGTTTATAGACTTTGAGAAGATATTTGGGAATATGAGAGTAAAAGAAACTCCAATTCAAAACTCTACATACGGATAATTTACGATTCTACACCCTTCCTTAATAATCTAGAAGATTTAGGAAAGAACTAGGAGAATTCTCAAGCTTGATCTACAATGGAACCCTCCTAATCTTGCATGCATGGGAGAGAAATGACTTAGGATGGGTTAAGCACTCTTAAAAACTTCCTAAGAGAGTTTATAATGGCAGTAGTTTAGGGCTTAGGATCTTAGAAATTACAAAAACACCATTACTAAAATCGCGGAAAAAGGACCTGCTAGTGTACGAGGATCTCACGAGTCGTGAACTGGGGATGACTCGTGACTCCCCACTAATGAAATCCACTGAAAATTCCACCTTCAATAGAGCACCTTAGACATGAATCAATTCGCGAGTCACGCTGATATCTTCACGACTCATGGTCACCATCGACCATGATTTCTCCAAGGCTAGCCTCGGCTTCACAAGTCACTCCGCAGCACGGGAGCACTTCACGGGTCACTGGACCGATCGTCCTGTGACTTGATTACCTGCTGGCTTCTTGCCTCCACTTGCCCTCAGGTCACAATCTTAGGGATTTTCTAGGTATTACAATGTGTATGCTGCTTATGGGAGAGTTGAGATCTCCCTGGATTAAATTTCACTTGGAAGGATACTTGATGTGCCATCTCATTGGGAGTTCATGGTGAAAGACAAACAGGCCTATAAGGATTTCCTAAATTTGATTGGAAAACTAGAAGGGAACCTAAAGAGTGACATAATGTTCAAGAAGTAGTTAAGCCTAAGTACCGATTGTTAATCAAATTTGAACAAGGTCGTCCTACCTAAGTGAGCGTCGCTCCATTCTTTACTTACTGGGTGACTTGTTCATCATGGAAGACGAGCACTTTTCAACTTCAGAATCTTCCAGCTCTCATGATTGAACACATGCTCAAGATTGTTGGGTCCAAGGATGGTTGCCATAGGCTAGCGTATGGGTATTTTCTCAATAAAGTGTTCAGGCATTTTGGGGTTCCTTGCGCGTTGGGCGTGACACGGTGGCTACTAGAAATCAAATGTTCATCTTAAGCACGTTGGAGGAGTGCAAGTAATAATAGCTAAGAGGGTGGAATGATTGTACAGTCAACAATTTCAGGATTAATTGAGGCACAATAGCGTGCAGGCGAAATCGATAGGTTAATGATGTTGCTCGCTCAAAGGGAAACGGACTTAGCTCTTCTAGAGGAAGAACAGACAAGTGAGGAACTGGTGCAATGTTGAAGGCTGCATAATGAGAATTCCTTATCGAAGGATGAAAACATTGCCCTAAAGAAACATGCAGATCTTGATCTTGAGAAGAATTGCATGCCCAAGTGATACTCAAATGCTTCATTTCGACTTGTTTATCTATCGTTATGTGAGCATTCTCATGTGATTTTTAGTTAAATGATAATTTATACTAACCAACATGATTAGTGTTGTTGTGCGGAGTAAAGGACATTTTGGAGGCTAAGATACATGTTGGTAAAGATCGGGAATGGACTTGGAAGCAAGGAGTGGAAAAGGACAAGGAAGACCTGACAAAATAAGGGCTCATGATGGATTAAGTGTCACTTGTTGCCATCGTGGAGGCATTTTGCCTCCGGATGAATTAATTTGGTCAATTTCTGTAGAGGCTCGCGTTACCTCCTTGACACGATATGGATGTGCTCCAGTGATGCACTCTCTGTGTCACGTTAGTACAATTACAGACATCAAATTCCGGTGAAGGTGCGCGATAGCAGTGGCACGTTGGCCCGGCTCGCGTGCAAGCCGTGCCACGCGATGAAAGTGGCGGAGGCCCAGGCTTCGGAGAGTGCCAGCGATACCGTGGAACGAAGGGAGTGTAGCGATACACTCAGGTGCCACGTTGCTTGTTATCCGAGAAAAATTCTCAATAGTATAAATAGCATAGAGTTTCTTTAAACATTCGACTTGGTTGAGCAAGAACGTGGGTTAAGCGGTTGAGGACCAGAAAATTCTAGGGTTCTTCTCTATCTCTTTCTCTTTTATCTCAATTGTTTGTATGAATTCTTATGCGATGATGTTAATCACAAATGAGTGACTAAATTCACTTCTTTCTTTGGTTAAGAACAATTGTAGTGGAAAGTAATTGTTGATCATTTGAGTTTTCATCTTTTCTTCAATGGTTGTTCTATCAATTCTTGTTTCTTGCATTAATGATTGTCAATGTTAATGTATATCTAAAATCTAATTTTGATTTTGAAAAGTAAAGAAATTGGAAAGATGTGAATTGGTAGGATATGACTTTTCTTAGTTCGAGAGAATTGAGAATTGATTTACATGAGAATAGAAATATATACGAAAGTCTTATTAGTCAATTAGGGAATCGGTTATGTATGGCTATAACATGAAATTCTTTTATCACCGAAATGTAGATTAAGGTTCATGATTTTTAAATTGGATAGGAATCGAAAGTGTCAATCCATAGGCAATAATTCTTGACTAGCAACCGAAGGAAAGATTGGCAAGATTATTGATAATTAATTCTCCTCGTGTTTGTTTAACACAGCTTGCTCATTACACTATTGTTCATACTCAAAATTATAATCTTCACTTAGATTTTATTACTTAGTAAACTTAACTCCCAAAAATACTGCTTATTTAGTTATCTGCATTCGTAAAGATAGAGTTCACTAACGCTTAAGTTAATGATACGTAGTTCGGTCCCTATGGGATCGATGCTTGGCTTTAATTAAACCCAGCTTTACTACTTGTTCGACCATGTGCACTTGCTTGTAGTTACCACAGCGCGAACAGAGTGCGGCTCGCGGATGTTGTGTGATCGGTGTCTTTTGCCCGGTGAAGAATCGACAAACTCCTCTCTAGATTGTAGTCCCCACTCTCTATTTAGGCTTCCCTCTCCCCTCTCACTCAGTTCCTCTTATTGCCAATTCTAAATCCTGCTCTTTTTAAGCTAGTTTGTGTGTTGGATTAGAAACTTCTTGTATGATTGTAGATAAGCAATTCCTTACGTACCTTGGGCACTTTATTTTGGTTTGAATGAAATCTTATATTCGTCTCATTATTTTTCCATTTTTAATTGTAATACCACAAAGTGCCTAACATTAGACCCGAAATTAAAATTTGAAGTTAGTGAAGTGGGAAAAGGTGACGGGGACGAGTGAGTAGACTCGTGGTGAGAAAAACCATTTGTTGGTTGGTTTCCAAAATTTACGGTGCATGATGGATCAAGACCAAGACTCTTTGGAAGCAACCACGGAGTCGTGAGGGGGAGGCTCGTGTTAAGGAAATCCAATTTGGGCGGGAGCTAGCTAGCGGTCCACCTAACGGCCCATTGTTTGAATCAACGGCTCGTCTGTCGAAGGTCATGTAGGAAGAAATACGAAGGTATTGTTGAGGCAGTGGATACAAGACTAGATACCACGAGTCGTAATTTCACACTGTGGCTCGTGGGATCGGTCATTGGTTCATCCGAGCCGGTTTTTAGGGATATTTCATTAAGGAGTATTTTTGAACATCCTATTATCTCTAAGGCCTAAACTACGTCGTTTCATATATTTTCTAGACATAATAAGATAGATTAAGTCTTTCTTGCTTAAGTCATTCCCATGCATGCAAATTAAGAAAATTCTAGAGAGATCTAACATAGATTCAAGCTTTCCCCTATCAATTCTTCATTGGGCATTCAAGAACTCTAGAATCTGATCTTACCTAGGTATGTAGGGTTACGAATAGAGTGACTACAATAACACATGCCCATGCTTTTATTAATTTATGAAAATCTATCAAAAATCTCATAGGGTTTTGAAATTCAATTTTTGTGAAAATCAATGATTTGCTAATGGGCTTTTGTTATTTATGGAGTACATCATGGCACATAGTTTTGATCAGATTTTACAATTTATTTTATTTATAAAAATTATTGATTTCTATTTCTCAATTAAGCCTAATTATGCATGACATATGATGAATGGTTATGATCTTCTCTTCCAATTGTTGATATTTACAAACCCAGCATGATTTATGATTTGAAATATGAATTTATTCAAATACCCAACATGATTTGATGATTTACAAGTTATATGCATGATCTTCAAGTATGCATAGGCCTTATGATTTATGAACTATTGATGATGAAAAGCATGTTTTCATGTTAGCCATGTTCATAAGCATATTTTCAAATGAATTGAGTATTGAAAAGCATGAGTGAAGTATTGCAACATGATTTGATGATTTACAAGTTATATGCATGATCTTCAAGTATGCATAGGCCTTATGATTTATGAACTATTGATGATGAAAAGCATGTTTTCATGTTAGCCATGTTCATAAGCATATTTTCAAATGAATTGAGTATTGAAAAGCATGGTGAAGTATTGCGCAATGCCCACATGATGAAGAATGATTACGATTTATGAAATAAATTTATTTATTTATCGATTTATGACGTTGGCCGATTAAAGGGCCTTTGATTCTTGGCTAATCATATTTTAATGGGGATCAATGAACGATGAATGTTTATTTTTATCCATGAATCTTAATGAATGATATTATTGATTTACGTATGAGCCTAATATGCATGTTTTTAGGAACCGTGTCTAGCGCCAAGCAGCCCAGCGTTCAAAAGACTACGTCGGTGTCTCATAACCATGTGCCACTGTGAGTTTATAATGATACATTATAATGATAATGATCCCATATTTTTGTGATATCACATAATGTACGTCCCTCGCCTGGAAAGCCATGGGCGACTTTTCCCACTCGAGTGAGATAGCTGGGGCATCATGAAAGGCTCTACCATGATGGTGTCGGTTATGACGAGTGCTCCCATTATTCTGCATATTTTATGCATTGTCATGTTTATGATTTTGGCTCAAGTGATGATTTGATAAAGTTTATTTTATGATTATGTTAATGAATGGTTTATGAATGATTTGAAAACCTTGAGCCCTTACGTTATGTTACGATGTTTATGTTATGAGCATGATGTCCCACTCTTGTGATGTTTTATTGAGTTTCATGTATTTTAAATATCCGTTTTACTTACCTTGCATACTCGGTACATTCCACTTACTGACTGCATACTTTCTATATTGTATCATTTCATGATACAGGACCTGGCTCTCAGGCTCATCCTCATCTTTAGATCATCTCTGAGTTCACTTCAGCTTATTGGTGAGTCCTCATGTTCCGAGGGTCGTCTTGCCAGACATTTATATTATTTTATGTTTCAGTACTTGGCCAGGTTAGTTGGGTGTGTTATCCCATCAACCCATCATATGTAGTAGAGGCTTTCAGATAATATGTAGTACGCAGCTTGCGTGTATGTCCAGATATTTCTTACGTTATGATATGTTATGATTATGTTTACATTTCTACTATGTCTTGTTCAGTCTTCCACTTAAAGTGAATGAAGTTAGATGTATGCTTATACCATGGGTCGACTTGGGGCTTCTCGGGGTTCCTTGTCCCGTGTTATGATCCGGGTCTATGTACGGGTCGTGACAAACTTGGTATCAAAACCATAGGTTTGAAGTGTCCTAGGGTGTCTGAAAGCAGCATTAAGTAGAGTCTTTTTCATAGTTGTGAAGCGCTCTACACTTATGATGAAAGAGGCTACGAGACGTTTAGAAAATGCTCCCCTCTTTCATGATCTATGTCATGCGATAAAAAGTCTTTCAATCCTTCTAATTCGTGCTATTTGTGATTGCAGAATCATGGCTCCCAAAAGAATGAATGGAAGAAGAAATGGAAACGGTGAAGGCCTCTGAGATGGTAATGGTCATGGGCATCAGCAGGCTCCACCTATTCAGGAGCCCCAAGCACTAGAGCTGGTTGACCACGCGGAGTTTCAGGCTATTATCCAGATGTTGGCGTAGGCCTTGACTAGTCAGGTCAACCAATAGGTTGTTGTGTATATTCCACAGAATGGCAATGCGGCAGCGGGCTGGATTAGAGATTTCTTGAGAATGAACCCTCCGGAGTTCCTTGGGTCCAAAGTGGATGAGAAACCGCATGAGTTTATTGATGAGGTTGTGAAGATCACCCATGTTATGGGGGTGAACGAGGTTGAATGTGCATAGTTGGCATCGTATCAGCTAAAAGGGGCCGCACATATTTGGTTCAGGTAATGGAGAGACGCTAGGGCCACTAGAGTAGGACCAGTTACTTGGGAGGAGTTTGACATGGCGTTCCTAGATTGATTTTTCCCTCGAGAGATGAGGGAGTTAAAAGCAGTAGAATTTGTGAATTTGAAGCATAGGAGAATAAAAAACAGTAGTATGCTCTCGAGTTCACTCGCTTGTCAAAATACGCCCCAGAGTTAGTGATGGATCAGAGGGCGCGGGTGAGCCGATTCGTATGGTGTGGCGGGTTATTTAGACAAGGATTGCAGTACTGCCATGCTTCATAGAGATATGGACTTTCCTCATATAGTGTTGTAACCCAGCAGATGGAGGTGACTCATGCGAGAGATAGGGAGGAAAAGAGGGCTCGAACAGATAGCCATGTGTTTACACATTAGAGATTTGGCAGTAGTCACTACTCACAGTCTCAGCAGGGGTCACTAGCTCCAGCACCATCATCAGCTAGCGTTCCATCTAGTCCCAAGGGTGATCAGAAGAGCAGGGCTTCAGGATTGATAGACCAGAGAGGCATGCAGGTGGAGCGTACCTTCCCAGCCTGCAGGAAGTGCAGCAAGAGTCATGGTGGGGAGTGCTTGCTCGGCTCAAATATTTGCTAAGGGTGTGGTAGGTTTAGCCATATGCGTCGAGCGTTTCCATTTGCTAGACAGGTTAGTGATAGAGGCTATGCGCAACCCACCAAATCAGTAGCAGATCCAGCATATTCAGCTCCGCAGGGAGCATCTTCTCGTGGGCGAGGCGGACAGCACCAAAACAAATTTTATGCCCTCGCCTCACGTCAGGAGCTAGAGACTTCACTGTATGTGGTCACTGGTATGTTACGAATTTTTCATATTGATGATTATGCTTTTCTAGATCAGGTGGCTACTTTGTCTTTTGTGATTCCTTACATTGTTGGTAGCTTTGGAGTTAGTCTAGAGACTCTGTCAGAGCCATTTTAAGTTTCTACTTCTGTTGGTGATTCAGTGGTAGCTAGGAGGGTGTATAGAGGATGCCCGGTCACTATATTGCATAAAGTTACCTCCGCAGATCTTGTAAAGTTAGCCATGACTGACTTTGACATTACTCTTGGCATGGATTGGTTGTATGCGTGTTATGCTTATGTAAGTTGTAGAACCTGTGTTGTGGAATTTTGTTTTTCAAGTGAATCAATCTTGGAGTGGAAGGGTAGTTCGGTTATACCAGCAGGTCAATATATTTCATATTTTAAGGCCAAAAAATGATTTCTAAGGGCTGCATGTATCATTTAGTTAGGGTTAAGGATGTTAAGTTCGAGACCCAACTATCCAGTTAGTTTCGGTGGTGTGTGAGTATCCAGAGGTCTTTCCCGATGATTTGTCAGGTGTTCTTCCTGAGAGGGAAATTGATTTTGGTATTGACCTTTTACCCGATGCACAGCCTATATTTATTCCTCCTTACAGGATGGCCCTAGCCAAACTAAATGAATTGAAGGATCGATTGAAGGACCTGCTAGATAAGGGCTTTATCAGACCGAGCAAGTCTCCATAGGGTGCACTAGTTTTATTTGTCTGAATTGAAGGTTCGCTTCGAATGTGCATTGACTATCAACAATTGAACAAAGTCATCATTAAGAATAGGTATCCTTTACTCAGGATCGATGATTTGTTTGACCATCTTCAGGGTGCAAAGTGTTTTTCAAAGATATATCTCAGGTCTGGATATCATCAACTCAGGGTTCGGGAGTGCGATATCCCAAAGACAGCCTTCAAAATGAGGTATGGTCATTATGAGTTTATAGTTATGTCTTTTGGACTAACAAATGCTCCTACATCTTTTATGGACATGATGAAAAAGGTATTCAAGACGTATCTGGACATGTTCGTGATTGTGTTCATTGACGACATCCTCATATACTCTTTAAGCGAGGAAGAGCATGTCGCTCATTTGAGAGTAGTGCTCCAGACTCTCAAGGATCGCCAATTGTTTGCAAAGTTCAGCAAGTGTGAGTTTTGGTTGAACTTGGTAGCATTCTTGGGTCACGTGGTATCAAGCGAAGGTATAAAGGTAGATCTCAGAAAATTGAGGCGGTGAAGAATTGACCTAGACTGGTGAATTCTTCGAATATTCGGAGTTTCTTGGGCCTAGTAGGCTATTACCGGAGATCTTTTTAGGGTTTTTCATCAATTGTAGCACCCTTGACAGAGTTGACTCAGAAAAAGGTGAAGTTTCTATGGTCGGAGGTTTATGAGAAGAGCTTCCAATAATTGAAGACTCGACTCACTACCGCATCGATGTTGACCCTAAGCGACAGTACAGATGGTTTTGTGGTGTATTGTGATGCTTTGAGAATTGGACTCGGGTGTGTATTGATGCAGCGAGGGAAAGTAATAGAATATGCCTCTAGACAGTTAAAGATCCATGAGAAGAATTACCAGACCCATGATCTAGAGTTGGCCGCGGTGGTATTCGCATTGAAGATATGGCGACATTACTTGTATGGGGTCTATGTGGATGTGTTTACAGACCAAAAGATCTTACAATATGTGTTCACACAGAAGGACCTCAATCTACGACAAAGAAGGTGGTTAGAGCTACTATAAGACTACGATATGAGTGTTCTTTACCATCCGGGTAAGGTTAATGTGGTGGTTGATGCACTTAGTAGGCTTTCGATGGAAAGTGTGTCCCATTTGTATGAAGGAAAGAAATAGATGGTGAAAGATGTGCATCGTCTCGCAAGGTTAGGAGTTAGGTTGGTTGACTCCACCGATGGTCAATGTTGTTGTTCAAAGCGGATCTGAATCGTCCTTAGTGACTTATGTGAAATCTAGACAAGATGAGGACCCGATTTTGATAAAGTTGAAAGAAGCCATTCGAAGTCAGAAAGTAGAGGTTTTCTCACAAGGGGGAGATGGTGTGCTTTGGTACCAAGGTCGCCTATGTGTTCCATATGTCGATGATTTGAGGAGCTGGATATTGCATGAGGTACATGGAACCAAGTATTCTATCCATCCCGGTTCCACTAAGATGTATCGTGATTTTTGAGAAATCTATTGGTGGGATGGCATGAAGAAGGATATTGCGGAATTCGTAGCCATGTGCCCAAACTGTCAGCAAGTAAAGGTTGAGCATCAAAGGTCGGAAGGAGTACTTCAGGATATCAGCATTCCTACTTGGAAGTCGGAAGACATTAACATGAATTTCATAACAGGATTACCTCTTACTCCCCGACAATATGATTCTATTTGGGTGGTGGTAGATAGGATGACCAAGGCTGCATATTTCCTACCGGTGAAAACCACAGATTTAGTGGATGATTATGACAAACTATATATTCGGGAGTTGGTTCGATTACATGGAGTACCCTTGTCCATTATTTTAGACCAAGGTACTAAATTTACCTCCTATTTTTGGCAGTCTTTTCAAAAAGGGCTTAGGACTCAGGTTAAGCTCAGCACAACCTTTCATCCGCACACAGATGGCCAAGCGAAACAAACAATCCAGACTCTCGAGGACATGTTGAGAGAATGTGTGATGGACTTCAAGGGTAGTTGGGATGATCACTTGCCCTGATTAAGTTTTCCTACAATAACAGTATGTTTCCAGCATTCAGATGGCACCGTCCAAGGCTCTTTATTGGCGGAGGTGTAGATTGCACATCGGATGGTTTGAGGTTGGTGAGATAGCTATGATAGGGCCATATTCGGTTCATGAGGCTATGGTAAAGGTTCAGTTGATAAGGGACAGGCTGAAAACCGCTCAGAGTCATCAAAAGTCCTATGCGGATGTGAGGAGGAGAGAGTTGGAGTTCGAGGTGGACGATTGGGTATTTCTGAAGGTATCTCCCATGAAGGGAGTGATGCAGTTCGGAAAGAAAGGAAAACTCAATCCCCACCATTTTGGTCCCTACCGAATTGTGAGTAGAGTTGTTAAGGTAGTGTATGAGTTGGAATTGCCCTCTGAGTTGTCTTTTGTGCATCCTGTGTTTCATGTATCACTTTTGAAGAAATGTTTGGGTGATCAAGCTCTAGTAGTCCTGGTGGACAGTTGTTATACCCCGTAAATTCTTAACATTTAGATGGCCTATTCGCATGTTGGTTAAGAGTTTTAGAATGCCATACATTCTAAAAAAGGATAGGGGGAAGACCGGACAAGCGCCGAGTCGGAACGTCGCAAGAGGAGGCCGAGCAGTGCCCCTCCGCGAAAGGCAGCGTTTCACGGAGGCTGCCCCTCCGCGATGGTCAGCGTGCCACGGAGGGGGGGGGGGGTTCAGGCCTCAAGTATAAAATCCCCCACTTCGTTTTAAATTTCATTCCTTCCTCTCTTATTTCCAGAACCCGACCAGGAACAGGGGAGAACGAGGTTTCAATATAAACATTCATCTGATTACGCCGTCGAACGCGGTCCAAACTCAAATTAACTTCGGGCACCAAAGTATAAAACTACATGGAGCATTCCTACGGAGTTAGTTTCGCGAGAATCGCCCGGCGAAGCGGCGACCCGCCGAGTTAAAGTCATTGGAATTGCTCCAAACTAGTGTTAATACACTCCTAGCATTATAGTAAGTATTTCTCTCTTCTGGACCTCCAAGAAATTATGAGTTTTTGGCCGTTGTTCGATAAGTCAAAGTTTGGGTAGTATATATATTCAAAGTAGTGTCTTCTTCCAGAACATCGATGAATTTAGTTCTAATTGCTATGAATATAAATGCAGTTGGAAGAAATAGCTACAAATTAGCCGAGTGCGCCAGATACTCAGAAAGTTAACGGACAAGGTATGTAAAGCCAATTTTTTCAGCAAGCTAGTAGTCCTGGAATGGTAAAATAGTTCAAGTGCCAGTAGAAGGTTTCAGAAGCCCCATATTATGTTTAGTATAAATTTTAGTACGATGTTGGAAACATCACGTCATGTGTAGCATGAAACTTACTAGCACGATATAAATTCTAGTAGAAAGTTTCAGAAACAGTACAACATGCCCAGTATGTAATTTAGTAAAGTACGTCAGTATATTATCGGGTTCAGCCGAAACTTAGTAAAGCAATATAAGTTCCCGTAAAGTATTTCAGAAATAGAATAGTAGCTTAATATGAATTTTTGAAAGCATGTTAGAAACAGTAAATCATGTTTACCATGAAACTTAGTTGTACGACATGATTCTCAGCAGAAATGTTATATCTTGTTTCAGTATCAGATTCAGCATAGTATGAAAGAAATTATAT
>JACEIK010008075.1:0-13290 GCA_018107945.1 Datura stramonium
AAAATCTTGAAGAACAAATAGCAAGAACAAGAAGAATTCAAGAAAAGGTTGATCACAAGTCAAATCAACTCAATTCTCTCTTTCTCTCAATTGTCTAATGCTGTCTCCAATAATGTCTCTTACAAAAATCTACTACAAAAATAAAACATAAAACGTATTTATACAAACACAAGAATCCTTTTCCTAGGCTAACAAGGTGAATTTTCATATCTAGTTCCGCCCGCATCACGAGTCAACCTATGATCCGTGGCGAGATCCTACGGTCCGTAGCATCCATTCGTACATTACATGTCTGGCTCGATTTTGGCTAAGTGTTGCATCCTGGTACAACTCATACCTCCATCTTACAATCCGTATTGAGCTCCCGTGGCTTGACTCTAAGACTTTGAAATATTTCTAAAGTTCATCACGACCGCCATGGTACGACTCGTACCTTTATTCCACGGTTCGTACTTCCTTTCCGTAGCAGGAGTCAGCCTCTTATGCAAATCTTATGAATCTTTTCACGACTTCATCACCATGACTCATACAAGCTTGGTACGACTCATACTGAGACTCATATACTGCATCTCTTCAACATTAGCCTTCTGCAACTTTTCACGGCCACTAGTGCGACTCGTAGGACCTTCCTATGACTCATATTGTGGACTACAATTTGAGCCTATTTTGCACACTCCAGGCTATCTTTTGCATCTTTTAGCTCCAACACCAATTTATCCTGTAACCAAAGGAAAAGTGTCTTATATCCATATAAATACACCAAAGTCCATGTTATTTTCTTAGTTTTGAGTGTCGAAAGTGCTGTAAATCCAAGGCACATCAACAATCATTAAATTCATTTCCTAAATTTACATGGAATGCAGCGTCGGGATGACCTACAAGTATTAGTATGCTGATATGACTCGTGGTCTGTAATCTTAGCATGGATGGAAGCCTCTGATCTCCCCAAGTACAAGTGCCTAGTATGACCCGTGATAGGTTACTATGAGTCGTACCCATCATCCGTGGGTAGAACTCCTGAACCTTAGAATGTTTGATCATCATACTACGAGCCCTCACTATGAGTCATACTATGATGGTATGAATCATGGTATCTACTCGTGCCTGCAGGGTGTCCACTTTGATAATTATCTGATTCTATCTACTAGTCGTACAATGCTGGTACGACCCATGATACCTCTCATACTCTAGGGTTCTGAACTTTGTCAATTCTCTAATCTTTTGTTACAGACACTCATAATGGCTCATGACAAGGTGGTACAAGTCTTATTGAGAACCGTAGAATTCCATTTTCCACTCTTTTCAACAATCCAACTCCCAAAACTACAACAACAACAAATATACCTTATATCCACACAAACATACCTAAGTACTAGCATATTTTCTACGTTTTAAGCATCGAAAGTGCGGTAAAATCATGGTACATCACTACCCTAACTAGACTGACCAACATTTCTATTTAGACCAACACTCCTATTCAGCATATCAACTATCTGACCATATTACTCTTTGATGAACTTCATGCCCGAGCCAAAAGAGTTAGTAATCTTATTAAGACCCCCTGAAGATTTCTCTACTATTACAGGTCCATGTGCAACACCCTAAAATTCCCTATGATCTAGCCCTAGACTTGTAGCAGAACAAGTAGAAAAATCTACAAATTTTCTCAGAATGACTAATTGTACGAGTCATGGCTTGAAGTAGCGGGTCGTAGGAGCAGTCGTGGTATGCAGAAGTTCTCTCCAACGCAGTAATGGCTACTCTTGGTACGAGTCATATAAGGCAGTAATGAGCCATGGTATGACTTATTATAGGAAGCAATGAGTCGTGGAAGACAGTCATGGTTTGGGTCTGCTGAGGGAAGGTCCGATGCCACAAGTCATGGTATGACTTGTTGTAGGAAATAATGGATCATTGTAGGCAGCTGTGGGGTGATAGTGTAGGGGGATAGGACCTCTAACCATGAGTCATGATATGACTTGTTGTAGGAAAGAATGAGTCGTTGTGAGCTCCGTCGTTTGAGAAATAAAGAACCTAGAAAATTCGACTGGCTAACAACTGAAGAAAACCATGAGTCGTTGTTTGGTGGTACGACTCGTGGTGCCTGGTAGTCAATTTTTAATTACATTTTATTAGGGGTATTTCTGTAAATTTCTAAGCTTGTGAATCCTAAATGACATCATTTTTGGTTTCTTAAAGAGTGTTTTAAGGGGTTTAACCTAGCCTAAGTCCTTATGCTCTCATAACTACAGTAGATTTGAAATCCCCTCTCAAGATCAAGGTTAGGGTTCCTCAACAATTTCTCTCCCTATCTTCTTGGGTGTTCAAGAAAAGTTTAGGAGTCAATTACCCAGGTATGTAGGGTTATGAATGGGGGAAAATCTTCCACCCTCATGCCCAATTTTTACCAATTCTATGGTTCAAGTCTCTAAGCATGTCAAATTGAATTCCAGTGTTTTACCTAATTTTCATAAAATCTTCCATGCTATCTCTATAGGTTTAATCCTTTCATGTTTAAATTTATATTTTATGGATATTAGGGTATATTTAACCCTTAATTTACTTACTAATTCATAATTTTAAGTTTGTGAAGATTATGTCCTATTATGCATGATTTATGAAATTTAAGTTTACGAGTCCATAATTTCTAGTATGATGATTTATTTGAGTATGCATAATTATTATGAATTATTAAACTTATGATTCGATAATTTCAAATTACAAAGCTTATTTCAAGTATGTATGATTCCATGATTTCAGCAAGCTCATGAAGAGTCAAGTATGTTTTCTCATGATTTTAGCCAAGGCTTACAAGATCAGTTTATGAAATATTTCGGATTCAAGACTCTCAGTATTTATATTTAACTATTTTTTGAGAATATGATTATGAGAAATATGCATGTTTTGGGAGTAGTGTCTATCATCGAGTAGGCCATGGATTTCGAGGACCCCAGTCTCTGAACTACGCACCAACGCAGGATATATTCTTATTTGGGACCTCTCAAGAGAGTGCTTCCCCCCGCCCGAGGGCACACCCGTGATATCACAACTCCATCGTTCTTTGCCCTAGAAAGACTTAGGACGCTTCTTCCCACTTGAGAGAATAGTTGGGCATCATGTAAGCTCTATCATGATGGTGTCGGTTATGATGAAGCATCCTATTGTTCCTCATGTTTCAATTACTAATGCTCATATCTTATGATATTATGTATTATAACATATTTGACCCATTGATCAATGTATAAGTTTTCACTTATGCTTTCAAGTATAGTGCGCTATATGATTTCTATTTATAAACCTTGGGTCATTATATTCAGCTTATGACGAATAGCTTATGATATTGTATATTTCAGATATATGGCCCTTAGCATGTTGTCGTTACTCTTATGATCTATCTTGATCTACACATTCAGTACATTCAAAGTACTGACTGCATACTTTATGCTATATCTTCTCATGATATAGGTTCGAGTGATCCTTCTTAGTCTCGTCGTTAACTCGCGCTGCTCAAACTAGTTCAGCTCCCAGTCTTGGTGAGTCCTTATTATCTGAGGACGTCTATCAGTTTTATGTGTCATGTCTTGTTTTAGTTTTATACTGAGTGAGTCAGTTGGGAGTGTTGGTTCCATCAGCTCATCTTACGATTAGAAGCTTTTCAGATAGATATGTAGTAGATGACTCAGCACTATGACATTGTCACTCTTACTTATGCTTTATGTTATGTAGATTTTTTCTTATACATGCTTATGTTTTAAATACTACTCTAGTTCATGCTTTTGAGTTGCAATGCCTGTACCATGGGTTTTCTTATGGCAATTCGTGGTTCTAGATCCCGTGTCTCTATCGGGGGCCTCAGCTCGGGTTGTAACAAACTTGGTATCAAAGTAAAGGTTTAGGTGTGTCGTAGAGTGTCTGAAATCTGCGTTAAGTAGAGTATTTTCCATGAGTATGAAGTGCGCCACACTTATGGGGAAAAGGATATGAGACATTTTAGGAAAGTTTCCTTCTTTCATGATCTATGTCATGCAATGGAGTACATCTCTCTATTCCTTTAATTCATGCTATATGCGTTTGCAAAAATATGCCTCCACACGAAGTTAATGGTAGAAGAAATGGAAAATGAAATGGCCATGGAAATGGCAATAGAGATGGGCATCAGCTAGCCCCACCAACTCCAGCAAATCCCTTGCCTCAGCAGGTTACTCATGTCGAGTTCAAGGCAACTTTTCAGATGTTGGCTCAGGCTATGACAACCCAGTTCAATCAACAGTAGTGGCCCATGTTTATCAGAATGGGAATGCGGTGGCGACGAGAGTGCGAGACATTCTCAAGATGAACCCACCTGAGTTTCTAGGGTCAAAGGTGGATGAGGACCCACATAAGTTCATAGATGAGATTCAGAAGATCACCCAGATTATGGATGTGAATGGAGAGGAGAGTGCAGACTTAGCCTCCTATTAGCTAAAGGCGGTTGCTCATATATAGTTCCGACAATGGAAGGAGAGTAGGGGAGCTGTTGCGGTTCCCGTGGGTTGGAATGAGTTTGTTACCGCTTTCTTAGACAGATTCTTTCCTTGAGAGTTTAGGGAGGCAAAGGAATCCAAGTTCTTCAATCTGAAGTAGAACAACATGACTGTCTAGGAGTATGCCTTGGAGTTTACTCAATTGTCCAAATATGCACCAGATATGGTGGCCGATCCTAGGGCTCGTACGAGCAGGTTCTTAAATGGAGTGACAGATGCATTGGTCAAGGATGCAGGACCGCCATGTTGATTAACGATATAGATATCTCCTAAATAATAATATATACCCAACAGATAGAGGCGGAGTAGATGATGGAGGAGAGAGAGGCCAAGAGAGCCAAGACAGGGAGTCATGGGCATTTCCAACAGGGATCCGGTGGTGGGAATTGCCCTCAGTTCCACCAGAGGTCATTAGCCCCAGCTCTCTCATCAGTCAGTGTTCCATCAAGACCTCGAGGAGACAAGAGAGTCAGAACATTAGGCTCTAGGGGTCAGGGGAACACACTTTTCAGCTTGTAGGAAGTGTGGAAGGAAGCACCCTGGCGAGTTCTTGGTTGGTACTGATGGTTGTTTTAGGTGTGGGAAGCCCGGACACATGCTTAGATATTTTCCATCAGCTAGGCAGGGCGGTGGTAGAGGTCGTGCCACAGCCACCACTTTGGCATCTCCAACAGCTCGCCCACTCAGCAGAGCGCCTCTTCTAGTGTAGCAGGAGAATGCCAGAACAGGTTCTATGCACTATCATCTTGATAGGAGCAGGAGGTCTCTCCCGATGTGGTCACTAGAATGTTACAAGTATTCCATCTTGATGTTTATTCATTGTTATATCTAGGGGCTACATTGTCTTTTATGACTCCTTATGTTGCTGTTAGTTTCGAAGTAGTCCCGAAATCCTATCAGAACCCTTCTCAGTCTCTACTCCTATCAATGAGTCAATTTTAACTCGATGGGTATACAAAAATTTCCCTATCGCGATTCTTTAGAAAGTCACCTTAGCCGACTTAGTGGAGTTAGATATGACCGATTTCAATGTTACATTCGGTAGGATTGGTTACATATTTTTTATGCCTCAGTCAATTGTAGAACCTGTACAGTAGAGTTTTGATTTTTGGGTGAACAAACACTAGAGTAGAAGGCTAGTTCAGTTGTGCCTGTAGGTTGCTTTGTTTTCTACCTCAAGGCTATGAAGATGATCTCCAAGAGTTGTGTGTACCATCTAGTTTGGGTCAAGGATTCTACTTCCGAGACCCCCACTCTTCAGTCAGTTCCCGTTATATGTGAGTATCTAGAGGTGTTTCCAGATGATCTACCAGGAGTCCCTCCCGAGCGGGAGATTGACTTTGGTATTGACATTCTCCTTGATACGTAACCCATATCTATTCATCCTTACATAATGGCTCCAGCCGAGCTAAAGGAGTTGAAAGAATAGTTGAAGGATCTCCTAGATAAGGGTTTCATAAGGCCTAGTAAGTCCCCATAGGGTGCACTAGTTCTCTTATTTCGAAAGAAGGATGGCTCCCTTAGGATGCGCATTGATTATCAGAATATCCTCTCCCCAAGATTGATGACCTATTTGACCAGCTTCAGGGTGCTAAATGCTTTTTAAAGATAGACCTCAGATCCGGCTATCACCAGCTTAGAGTTAGGGAGAGTGACATTCCAAAGTCAACCTTTAGGACTCAGTATGGTTGCTATGAGTTTGTAGTTATTCCTTTTGGACTAACGAATGCTCCTGCAGCTTTTATGGACTTAATGAACAGGGTGTCCAAGTAGTATTTGGGTATGTTCGTGACTGTCTTCATAGATGATATCCTCATATACTTTCGGAGTGACGAGGATCATGCCGCTCATTTGATGATTATGTTGCAGGCCCTCAAGGATCACCAGTTGTTTGTTAAATTCAACAAGTGTGAGTTTTGGCTAAACTCAGTAGAATTATTGGGTCATGTGATGTCCAGTGAGGGTGTGCAAGTGGATTCTCAAAAGGTAGAATTGGTGAAGAATTGGCCTAGACCTGTCAGTCCTATAGATATTAGGAGCTTTTTGGGTTTAGCTGGCTACAATACGAGGTTCATAGAGGGATTTTCATCCATTGTAGCACTATTAACTAAGTTGATCCAGTAAAAGGTCAAATTTCAGTGGTCGAATGCTTGAAAGAAGAGTGTCATGAGTTAAAGACTCGAATTACTTCATCCCTAGTATTGAGCCTACCAAAGGGCATGGATGGCTTTGTTGTGTACTGTGACGCTTCTAGGGTCGGACTCAATTGTGTGTGGATGCAACATGGTAAGGTCATTGAGTATGCCTCTAGACAGCTTAAGACTTATGAGAACAATTATCCGACGCATGACCTAGAGTTGGAAGCTGTGGTGTTTTCTTTGAAGATTTGAAGGAACTATTTGTATAGGGTGCATGTGGATGTGTTCACACACCACAAGAGCCTTTAGTACGTGTTTATTCAGAAGGACCTAAATTTGTGTTAAAGGAGATGACTAGAGCCAATTAAGGACTATGACATGAGTGTCTTTTATCATCCAGGAAAAGCCAATGTAGTGGAGGATGCTCTTACTAGGCTGTCCATGGAGATTGCGTACCATGTCAAGGATGGGAGAAAGGAGTTGGTGAAGGATATCCATAGGCTTGCTCGTTTAGGAGTTCGCCTTACCAGTTCATTGAATGGTGGTGTTATCATTCAAAATGGGTCGGAATCTTCATTGGTGATGGAGGTTAAATCAAGGCAAGATGAGGATCCTATCTTGGTGAAGTTGAAGGAAACGGTCCAAAATCAGAAAGTGGAGCTTTTCTCTCGAGGGGGAGATGGTATACTCTGATATCAAGGACGATTATGTTTGCCGGCTGTAGATAACATAAGAGAGGCTCATGGATCTCAGTACTATATCCATCCAGGTGCCACCAAGATGTATCATGATCTACGGGAAGTCCATTGGTGGAATGACATGAAGAAGGACATAGCCGAGTTTGTGGCTAAGTGTTCGAATTGCCAACAAGTGAAGGTTGAGTATTAGATTCCTGGAGGTATGCTTCAGGATATTAGCATTACTACATGGAAGTGGTAAGAGATCAATATGGACTTCATTACTACTTTGCCTCATACGCGTCGACAATATGACTCTATATTGGTGGTGTTGGACAGGTTGACCAAATCAGCCCATTTCCTATCGGTCAAAACTACCGATTCAGCCAAGGATTGTGCTAGACTATAGATTAGGGAGTTAGTTCATTTTCATGGATTCCCTTTGTCCATCATCTCAGATAGGGTAACTCAGTTCACTTCTCAGTTTTGGAGATCGTTTCAGAAGGGCCTTGGTACACAGGTGAAGCTTAGCACAATTTTTCACCAGCAGAAAGATGGTCAGGCCAAGTGGACCATTCAGACTCTTGAGGACATGTTTAGAGCTTGTGTGATTTATTTCAAGGGTATTTGGGATGATCACTTGCCTCTCATTGAGTTTGCCTATAATAACAGTTATCACTCCAGCATTCAGATGACTCCATTTTAGGCTCTTTACAGGCCGAAGTGTAGATCACCTATTGGATGGTTCGTAGGTGAGGCCATGTTGATAGGGACAGATTTAGGTCATGAGTCTAAGGAGAAAGTACA
Source organism: Datura stramonium (assembly GCA_018107945.1). Lineage (NCBI taxonomy): Eukaryota > Viridiplantae > Streptophyta > Magnoliopsida > Solanales > Solanaceae > Datura > Datura stramonium. The sequence goes on from JACEIK010008075.1 coordinate 8,146, forward strand.
GTTCATTAGAGAGAGGCTAAAAACAGCTTAGAGTCATCAGAAATCTTATGCGGATGTTAGGAGGAGAGAGCTTGAGCTTGAGGTGGATGATTGGGTATTTCTAAAGGTGTCTCCCATAAAGGGAGTCATGAGGTTTGGTAAGAAAGGGAAGATTATTCCCCAATATGTTGGTCCTTACAGGATTCTGAGGCGAGTTGTCAAGGTGGCTTATGAGTTGGAGCTACCAGCAGAGTTAGCTTTGGTGCATCCAGTTTTTCATATATCTTTGTTGAAAAAGTGCATTGGTGACCCAGCCTTAGTTGTTTCATTAGAGAGCATTGGTGTGAAGGATAACATTACTTATGAGGAGGTTTCGGTTGAGATATTTGATCATCAGGTTCGGAAGTTAAGGAACAAGGAAGTAGCTTTCATAAAAGTTTTGTGGAGAAATTATATTGTTGAGGGAGCTACGTGGGAAGCCAAACCATATATGATGGATACCCATATCTTTTCCTTTCTGGCTCAATTCCAGCTTGAGGTACCATTTTCCTTCTTAGTATTTTATTCAGTTTCATGTCAAGTTCATGTCTCTCAATTCCTTTCATGTTATAACATGCATCTATGTTTCATGAATTCAGTTCAGCCATGTATCTCAGTCTAGAGTCAGTCACTCCATCTGTTTCTTAGTCTATAGCTTTTAGTTCTGCAATTGCTTCTCTTTCCCTATCTTTTCAGCTTAATTAGTCTCCATTCAAGGATGAATATTCCCAAGGGGGAGATAATATAACACCCTAAAATCCCCTACGATCAATCCCTAGACTTGTAGTAGAACCAGCAAAATTTTTTGCAAAATTTCTCAGAACGACTCATTGTACGAGTCATGGCTTGAAGAAGTAGTTCATAGGAGCAGTCATGGTATGCAACAATTCTTCAGGGCCCAGTAACAACCACTCTTCGTACGAGTCATATGAAGTAGTAACGAGCCATGGTACAACTCATTGTAGGAAGCAACGAGTCATGGAAGATAGTCGTGGTTTGGGTCTACTGAGGGAAGGTCCGATGCCACGAGTCATGGTACGACTTATTGTAGGAAATAACAAATCATTGTAGGAAGTCGTGGGGTGATAATGTAGGGGGGATAGGACTTCTAACCATGAGTAACGGTATGACTTGTTGTAGGAAACAATGAGTCATCATGAGGTCCGTGGTTTGAGAAACAAAGAACTTGGAAAATTCGATTGGCTAACAATGAAAGGAAACCACGAGTTGTTGTTTGGTGGTATGACTCATGGTGTCTGGTAGTAAGTTTTCAATTACGTTTTGCTAGAGGTATTTCTGTAAATTTCTAGGCTTCTAAATCCAAAGTGACGTTGTTTTGCATTTCTTAAAGAGTGTTTTAAGGGGTTTGACCTAGCCTAAGTCCTTATGCTCTTATAGCTATAGTAGATTTGAAATCCGCACTCAAGACAAGGCTAGGGTTCCTCATCAATTTCTCTCCCAATCTTCTTGGGTGTTCAAGACAAGTTTAGGAGTAAATTATCCAGGTATGTAGGGTTATGAATGGGGGAAAATTTTTCACGCTCATGCCCAATTTCATCCCAATTCTATGGTTCAAGTCTCTAAGCATGTCAAATTGAATTCTAGGGTTTCACCCAATTTTCATGAAATCTTCCATGCTATCTCTATAGGTTTAATCCCTTCATATTCAATTTATGTTTCATGGCTATTAGGGCAGATTTAACCCTCAATTTACTTATTAATTTATGATTTTAAGTTTTTGAAGATTATGCCTTATTATGCATAATTTATGAAATTCAAGCTTATGAGCTCATGATTTCTAGTATGATGAGTTATCCGAGTATGCATGAATAATTATGAATTTTTAAACTTATGATTCCATGATTTTAAATTATGAATCTTATTTCAAGTATGTATGATTCCATGATTTGGGAAAGCCCATGAAGAGTCAAGTGTGTTTTATCATGATTTTAATGAAGACTTACAAGATCAGTTTATGAAATATTTCAGAGTCAAAACTCCCAATATTCATATTTAAGCTATGTTTTGATAATATGATTATGAGCAATATGCATGTTTTGGGATTAGTGTCTAGCATCGAGTAAAAAGAAATTTCGAAGACCCCGGTCTCTGAACTACGCTCCAACGTGGGATATATTCTTATTTGGGACCTCTCAAGAGAGTGTTTCCCCTCGCTCGAGGGCACACTCGTGATATCACACCTCCATTGTTCTTTTCCCTGGCAAGGCTTAGGACATCTCTACCCACTTGAGCGAGATAGTTGGGCATCATGTAAGCTCTATCAAGATGGTGTCAGTTATGATGAAGCCTCCCATTATTCCTCATGTTTCAGTTACTCATGTTCATGTCTTATGATACTATGTCTTATAGCATATTTGACCCATTGATCAGTTTATGAGTTTTCACTTATGCTCAAGTACAGTACGCTATATGATTTCTATTTCTAAACCTTTGGTTATTATGTTTAACTTATGATGAATAGCTTATGTTTCAAATATATGACCTTTAGCATGTTGTCCTTACTCTCATGATCTATCTTGATCTATATTTATGATTTTATACTATCATTTTACTAGCATGTTTCACTTTCTCTACATACTCAGTACATTCAAAGTACTGACCGCATACTCTATGCTATATCATCTCATGGTATAGGTTCGGGAGATCCTTTTTAGTCCCACAGTTAGCTCGCCCTGCCTAGACCAGTTCAGCCCCCAGTCTTGGTGAGTCCTCATCATCTGAGGACGTCTATCAATTTTATTTGTCATGTCTTGTTTTACATACATAGTGAGCTATTTCTTTATATTAGCCGTCGCCCCANGTTCCATTAGCTCATCTTACGACTAAAAGCTTTTCAGAAAGACATGTAGTAGGTGACTCAGCGTTGTGATATTGTCACTCTTATGCTTTATGTTATGCAGATTTCCGCTTATATGTGCTTATGTTTTAAATTCTGCTTTAGTTCATGCTCTTAAGTTGCTACGCATGTACCATGGGTTAGCTTAGGGTCATTCATGGTTCTAGATCCCGTGTCTCAATCCAGGGCCTCAACTCGGATCGTGACACTATGTGATGTTACCACGTTGTGTGCAACTACTAAATAGTTAGACTGATAGATGTTTTAAGGAAAATTTGCTCGAGTGTGGTTAGCTTGATAATTGTGTTGATTATTGCCTTGATATGGTCGTCCTTCTTCTTGAACTTATAATCAAGAGGATATCCGCAAATCTATAGCATATTGCCTTAGTGTCCTTTCAATTTTCTGTGATCACATTGGACATTTGGATCATAATGTGAATTATAGTGTCTTGTTTTGTTTTTGAGTGTCTCCATACCTTAAAGACAACAGGGTTGTTAAGTCACCAATCTCAGTTTTGGAAATGGCATTATGTTTCTCCAGCTTTCTCTCTCCATTAACATAGAATAAGCTTTATTAACAGTAGGAAGAAGAATCATGATAAGGATGTCTGCCCTAGCTTGTTCATAGGTCTCATTAAAGTCCCATGAGAAATTGAAACAATCCTAGACCATGCATGTTTTTCACAAAATCAGTAGATCTAGGACAATTACAACTAGGAACATGCACAATACTATCAAATTCTACCCATAGTGCTCTCAATTTTGAGAAATATGTTGAGATTGTGTTAGTACCTTAGTGAATTGTTGCAATCTCCTTGTGTAGCTGGTAAGTGCAAGATTCGTCAACCTTATCAAATCACTTCTTGAGATCACTCCAACCAGCAGTTGTATCAAACGAATACATAATTCCACCCAACAATTTCTTCAATACACAATTCATTATCCACTAGAAGATAACATTTCATCTCTCCCACAGATTGATCAGATTCGAACCATAATTTCCCTTCTTGTAAGTCCCGTCAATAAATCGGAGCTTATTTCTACCAAGGATTGTTATTCTCATTGCGCGAATTCATATGGAATAGTTCTCTAATCCTGTCAATTATAAGGAGATCAAACTAGATCCTGAATTATCACTCGAGCTCAAGAATAGTGGATGATTGTGGCTTAGGTTTTCCAGCAGTGTGTTATCCAATGCCATGATTAATGCTCCCAATTCACAGTTATGATAGGGATTCAGGATTAATTATAACTGTAGTGAATACATAGCTTTGATACAATATTGAATTAGCTCCATTAATGAAGGTTTGAAACACCATGAAATTGAGAGAGAGAAGATTAGAAAGAAGAGAAGATATTTTTACGCAAAGATTAAAACTGAAAACTTGTATTAACCAATACAGTGTGTCAGTGTTTGTGCTATATATATAGCTGTCTAACAAACCTCAATTAACTTCTGATAACAGAACTAAAATATTTCTAATCTAACTATCTGACTCATAGTATTTACATAGTGGACCCTACACTTCTATAATACCTTCGTCAATATTCTGCATCAACACAAAACTTTAGGCGGAACAAAAGGAAGGGATCACCTTTCCAGTTTCTTAGAAGATCACAAAAATGTGCAAAAGAGTTTAACCAACTCTTTATTTTTTGGAGGAAAATCTTTTCTTATTTAAGACAAGTCACAATTTGTGATATTTCTATTGAAATGCCACCTCCTAATCATTTAATTAACAAATTTTACAAAAGTAAAGAAATTTGATAAAACCAATTATGGGACCAAAAAACTTATAACTATTTATTAATTAAAATATTTTTGTTACATTAGAGGAATTAGAGAGAAATGATTTTCTGGTTCTTTATAAAAAAATTTTTAGAAGTTTTATAACTTTCTTACAAGAGATCATCATTTTTACACATAGAAAATCATCATTTTTACCCTCATAATACATCAAATTTAACATAAATAATAGTACGCAATTTTACCGTACACGGGATTCATACTATGTTCTTTTATTTCTTGTATTATTTGTCCGTTAAATGGGAACACTTCTATAATTGTTTATTCAATCAACAAAATTATCTTTGTTATTTGTCAATTATTGACATTAGTATATTTTAAAATCCAATCTATATATACTTAAAAGGAAGAAAGTCTAGCCTAAAATTAAGCCAAGTGGCAGCCTAAGAGATTGCCATGCGGTAGTTTTAAGACAAAAATTAGTTAGGTTAGGTAAGTAGTTACAATTTTTTAATTTAAAA
>JACEIK010008075.1:13511-23983 GCA_018107945.1 Datura stramonium
ATAAAACATAACATAATTTGACATAATTAAGTATTTAAATATAAATCGCGCAACGTGCGGGTACGTATACTAGTATACTTAATATACGATCCGGACTTCGTTACGGGATGGCTAAGGGCATAGAACACAGAAAACTGGCTAAGGATGAGATAAAGAGGTTGTGAAATAAACTAAGTATAGAACTGTGAGATTTTGGGTAGCTACTGGTCCAGGGGACCGTTGCAGCGGTGGGATTCCCGCTACAGTGAGACCGTGGTAATAGTCGGAGTCCCACCGTGGAGAAATGGGAGAGTAATTGCAGAAACTGTCGCAGCGACCCTATGGCCGCTGCGATGGAACCGTGACTGCTGCAGTGGACAGCGGGAGTCAGAAAGTTAGTTTTAAGTGGGAATTACGGCGCGAAAAGTTTCTCCAGAGCAGTGAACTACTCTCCGAAGGTAAGAATCTCAATTATACTACCCCTACTTCGATTAGTGTTGATCCTAGATTTCTTGTGGACCTTTAATGGTGGAAGTTATATAGAGAAAACCCTAAGATGATGAACTAGGGTTGAGATTGTGGGTAAGTAATGGGAGGATTGATTGTTAAAAATTTGAGTAATGTTTACTTCCTAGGATCCCTCTTGTTAATATTGATGGGTTAGACAAGGTGGGACCAAGAATTAGGTGGAAGGAAAGGGTTTTCTGTTAAATTGGCCTGAAAAGAGAAGGATTTGATTGAATTAAGCCATATCTTGAGGAGAGATTAACCAATGATTACATGTGTGTAGATTTCGAATAATCCGAAATATTGAGAAAGGGCAAAGCTCATGTCGAGTAGCGAAGCCGATGATTTCGAGTAATCGAGGTAGGTTATGGTTTATAAGGATAGACCTATATAATGGCATGAATAGTGTGCAATGTTGATATATGATTGGTCTTCGGATGCTTATGTGATATGTGAGTCTATTGTTGAATAATTTATCTCAAGAATACGACTATGATTTGATATTGAAATGTGATGACTTATTTAAAAGATTGTGTATATGATAATGTAAATACCTATGATGAATGTTTAGTAAAGTGATCACGCTTCGCTAATGAGAGAATTATTAATTGATAATGTCTTACTTGAGAAGTAGATTGTAACTTTCTATATGATGAAATGATGCACTTGATATGTCTTTTATGAGAATGATGAATGAAAAGATTTAACAACCTAAAATGAGAGGCTCAAGCCCGAGGGGAGTATCGGGGATAGTGAATAACATTATTTGAGTGGTTCGTGTCTGAGGCGAGCATCCGAATGAGCTTATGAGTGGGAGCGGGTGCCACACCGACACAATACGTGGATTTCTAGAGTCACCTGCTGGTCATGACTGGATGGGCACAAATAAGCCCCTCTGCCATGTGTGTACATGTTTCGTGTGTTTTAGAAATAAAGGAAGATGGCGGAGGCATGTGCCCGTCATGTTACCCTTGGTTGTGTTGTTTGTGTATTATTTTTTATTTCATTTATGTTCATGAGCTGGATGTGAAATGTGCTACAAGAATGTGCAGAGTATCGTGGATTTGATGTGAGACGATAACAATGAACATGGTTTTAGTTCTAAGTGTGACTTTGTCACCATGTGCAGTTATTGAGTAGTTGTCTCTATGAATAACTGAGGAATTGTAACTATTAATAGCTAATGTGATTATTGTTATATTATAATTGTTTGATGGATTTATGGAGTATGTGAAATGTTACTGTTGATCTAATGAACTGTGGATGGATGAACTAAGAAGAGTGTAGCATGTCAAGCTACTGCTTATGCAGAGTTGCTGCAGCGGAACCATTTCCACTGCAGCGTGACTGTTGTAGTGGACAAGTGACCACTGTAGCGAGGGGCCTGATCTAGTGAGCAGGCTACCTGATTCCTGAGTAGAGCTAGTGTTCATAAAATGGCTTGTATTTCTATATAAAGTTGAGGACCCTTTTTATATCACTATTGCTTTAGTTATCTGTTATTATTTAAGGTTAACTGATGATGCTTACCAGTACTGTGTCATGTACTGACCCTACCCCTGCATTCTTTTCTGAGTGTTGAGTTCGAGCCCGACAGTTCTTCATGCCCTTACTTGTAAACCAACAGCTTTTGGGAGTTAGACGGTGAGAAGATGAGGACGCAGTTCACTCCTTCATTATAGATGTCCTTATTTCAGACATTTGGACACTTTATTTCATTTTTTGTTTTAGTTTCTTAGCTTGTGGAAACAGACGTCTTGTGCAATGACAATCAGGTTTTGGAAAATCGGTTATTTAGTTTTGGTATGTGTAGTGTAGTGATCTAGATTTTTCTTAACATAATAGTTGATTTCTTTTTCATGAATATTTTAATTTTGGGGTCACTTGGGAATTGTTATTGGGTTTTGCTGGTTCGTCTACTGGGGGTTAGTGTGGGTGTCAATCACGGTCACTTGGATTGTGAAAAAGTTGGTATTAGAAATCTAGGTTCATTGATCTCATTACACTAGGACGGGTCTAGTAGAGTCTCGTGGATCGGTGCGGAGATGTCCATAACTTATCTTCGAGAGGCTACAGGACTTTAGGAAAACTCCCTCATTTCCTTTCGTGCGATTACTTGATTCCAATTGGTATTTGGTGATCCAAATTGGTATTTAACAACTTTTCTTCTTTCCTTCTCAGATGGTGAGAACCTGTGCAGATTGTAACAGAGACACAGCACCCGAGCTAGCAGTGGAGGCCCCAGTTCGTGGTAGAGGAAGGGCAGAGGTCGTGGTCGGAGACCCGCTGCGGCTAGAGGAGGGGCCGTGCTCCTGCTCCAATTAGGGAGAGGTCTACATCTCCCTTGGCACCAGAAGTGCATGAGCGAGTGGTAGTTGAAGTCGAGGTCCCGACACAAGGAGAAGCTCTTGTCATGCCAGCATCCTCAGAGGTCTTAGCCAAGTCCTTAACCCTCTGAGCGGCCTTGTGGGCACCGGGGCAGCGCCAATAATTCCAGTAGTACAATAGTCAAGAATTCAGCATGCAACTGCTGTGGCCCCGTGGATTGATGACATATCAGAGGTTGTGCTGCTCCCGAGGCCGGTGGCAGGACCGGTGATGACAGGGGAAGAGCACGACTTGTTTTGGAGGTTCATCAATATGAAGCCTCCCACCTTCTATGGCATAGAGGCAGAGGACGCCTATGAATTCATCATAGATTGTCACAAGATGCTCCATAAGATAGGAGCGGTGGAGAAGTACGGTGTTGATTTTGTCACCTTCCAGCTGATGGGGGATGCAAAACTCTAGTCTAGGGCTTTCATGAAGTGCAGACCAGTAAGGTCACCACCATTGTTGTAGACCTAATTCTACTCCACATTCCTAGAGAAATATGTTCCCACACTCTGAGGGATAGGAGACAGGATGAGTTCACCACCATCGAGCAAGGGAGCTCAAAGTTGCTGCATATGAGGCCCAATTTCACTCTTTGTCCAAATATGATCTACCTTTACGGCCCACTGAGGAGGAGAGGATCAGGCGTTTTGTTAAAGGCCTAAATGTGGGTCTCCAGGTACCAACTCTGCATATGGTCTCTTTGGGTAAGACTTTTTAGAAGGTGGTAAAGTACGTGAAGTCGGTTGAAGGGGTGAGGCAGAAGGGCTATGCTAGAAATGCCGAGAAGAAGGCTCAGAGAGTTGGATCTTTTAGTGGTTCTTATGTGAAGGCTCCATCACCATAGGGTTTCTCTAGGCGTCCTATTCAGTCTGACATGCAGGTGTCAGTCGGAGGTCCACTAGGGGTAGCTCCATGACCGTCAGGTGCAGTTGGGGTATGCAGGTGTCAGTCGGTGGTCCACTAGGGATAGCTCTGCGGCCGTCAGGTGCAGTTGAAGGTACTCAGATGGTTCATTTTGATTTTGGGGCTCGTCCTATTTCTCATGTTCCAACTCAGAGACCAGTTATTGATAAGGTCTGCCATGAGTGTGGTAAGTATGGCCACATCAACAGATGGTGCCCCAGGTTCAAACAGGGTGGACAGATTGTTCCCCATCCGGCTCCTCGATCTTCGGCCCCTGCCGAAATAGGAGGTAGTTCTTTCTGTCAGGATCATCCACAACTAGGATGAGGTGGTCTGCCGACTACTAGAGGTGCTATTCAGCAGGGCAGAAGACGTGCTCAGGTGGGTAGGGGTGGCACCCAGGCATGTAAAGAGGAGGCATATCCCAACCCGGGTGGTTCTCAGGCGGATAACCAGACCCATTTCTATGATTTTCCTAGTAGATCGGAGGCAGAGGCTTCAGACACCATCATCACAGGTATGATCTTCGTGGCCGATAGAATGTCTATTGCATTGTTTGACCCGGGCTCTACATTCTCTTATGTGTCTACTTATTTTGCTTTAGGTCTGAATCTTGTGTATGATCTGCTTAATACTCCTATTTGTGTGTCTACTCCTGTTAGGAATTCTGTGTTAGTGGATAGGATTGTTCGTGATTGCATTGTTGAATTCATGGGATTTGACACTCTAGCGGACCTAGTGATCTTAGACATAGTTGATTTTGATATAATTTTGGGAATGAGTTGGTTGTCCCCTTACCATGCCATTCTAGATTGCTATGCTAAGATGGTCACTATATCGGGTCTAGAGTCGTCTAGGTTGGAGTTAAAAGGGAATTATATCCCTGCTCTTAAGAAACTTATTTCTTATATTCATGTTCGTAAGCTGATAGAGTGGGATTGTTCAGCATATTTGGCGCATGCTTGGGACACTATTTCAGAGGGTCCTTCCATAGAGTCGGTCCTGATTTTTCGTGAATTCTTAGAGGTATTCCCTGCAGATTTTCCCGGCATGCCGCCGAACCAGGACATAGATTTTTGTATATACTTGGAACCAAGAACCCAACCCATTTCTATTCCTCCATACCGAATTGCACCTGTTGAGTTGAGAGAACTCAAGGAGCAGTTATAGGAGTTGCTCAGTAAAGGATTCATTAGACCGAGTGTATCACTCTAGAGTACCCCAGTTCTATTTGTAAAGAAGAAGAATGGTAGTATGCGGATGTGCATCGACTACCGCCAGTTGAACAAGGTAACTATTCGGAATAAGTACCCTCTTCCTCGAATAGATGATCTGTTTGACCAGTTATAGGAGCAATTGTATTTTCAAAGATTGATTTGAGGTCAGGTTATCACCAATTGAAAATTTGGGTTGAAGATATTCCCAAGACAGCCTTTTGGACCAGGTATGGACATTACGAGTTTCTGGTCATGTCTTTCAGACTCACTAATTCTCCGGTCGCGTTCATGAGCCTGGTGAATGGTATATTTAAACCCTACCTGGATTCCTTTGTTATTGTGTTTATTGATGATATCTTGGTGTATTCTAAGACCAAGCAAGAGCACGAAATTTATTTAAGGATTATATTGGGATTGCTGAAGGAGAAGCAGTTGTATGCCAAATTCACCAAGTGCAGTTTTGGTTGGAATCAGTGTCCGTTTTGGGGCATATGATTTTCAAAGAGGGAATCTGAGTTGATCCACAGAAGGTGGAGGCGGTCAGAAACTGGACAAGGCCAACTAATGTGACAGAAATCTGGAGTTTTGTGGGGTTGGCCAATTACTACCGTCGATTCGTGAAGGGATTCGCCTCCATCTCTTCGGTATTGACCAAGTTAACACAAAAGGATGTGGCCTTACAATAGTCAGACGAATGTGAAGCGAGCTTTCAGAAACTCAAGACTCTGCTAACCACAACACCTATTCTGGGGTTACCCGTGGAAGGTAAAGATTTTGTTGTGTATTGTGATGCCTCACAGTCTGGGTTGGGTGCTATGTTGATGCAGGAAGGACAGGTGATTGCGTATGCCTCGAGACAACTGAAGGTGTATGAAAAGAATTACCCCTCGCATGACCTGGAGTTAGCAGCGGTGGTGTTTGCACTAAAAATTTAGAGACACTATCTGTATGGAGCTCGATGTGAGGTGTTCATGAATCATCGCACCTTACAGTATGTATTCTTCTAGAAAGATCTCAATTTGAGGCATAGGATATGGATGAGGCTGCTTAAGGACTACGATATCACCATCTTGTATCATCCAGGAAAGGCCAATGTGGGGGCAGAAGTGTTGAGCAAGAAGATGGTGAGAATGGGAAATCTAGCTTGCTTGGAGGCTACTCAATGGCCGATGGCTAGGGAAGTCCATACCTTAGCAAACAGCTTATTGAGATTTTCGCTGACTGAAACTGGTGGAATGTTAGCCAACCTAGAGGCTAAATCCTCACTGTTAGATGAAATCAAAGCCAAACAGTTTATAGATGAAAAGCTAGGTAAGATCAGAGATAAAGTCCTACGGGGAGAGGCCAAAGAAGCAGTGTTAGATAATGAAGGGGTCTTGAGAATAAAGGGGCGGGTGTGTGTTCCCCGATTTGTTGAACTAATTAAAACTCTCTTGGAAGAAGCTCACACTCAAGGTACCGCATTCACCCCGGAGTCACAAAGACGTACCAAATCTAAAACAACATTATTGGTGGGGTAGGATGAAGCAAGATATTGTGGACTATGTGGTTCAGTGTTAAATTATCAATAGGTGAAGTACGAGCACCAAAAGCCTGGAGGAGTACTTTAGCGAATCCCTATCCCAGAGTGAAAATGGGAGAGGATAGATATGGATTTTATGGTTGGTCTTCCCAATACTTTGGGGAAGTTTGACTCAATCTGGATCATAGTGGACAGGTTGACCAAGTATGCTCATTTTTTATAGGTCCAGGTGACTTACAATGCAGAAAAACTAGCCAAGCTATATGTGAAGGGGGTTGTTCAGTTACATGGGTGCCTATTTCAATTGTATCAAACAGGGCCACTCGGTTTACCTCCCATTTTTAGAGGACCTTGCAGGCTGAGTTGGGTACGTGGTTGGACTTGAGCACAACCTTTCATCCTCAGGTAGACGGACAATCAGAACGAACTTTTCAAGTGTTGGAGGACATGCTCCGGGCGTGTGCGATAGACTTCGGGGGGTCATTGGAACAAATTCTTACCCTTGGTAGAGTTCGCCTATAACAATAGCTACCACTCAAGCATCGGTATGACACCTTTTGAAGCCTTGTACGGGAGAAAGTGCACGTCTCCAATTTGGTGGTTTGATGCATTTGAGGTGAGGCCTTGGGGGATGGATTTGTTAAAGGAGTCCTTAGAAAATGTTCGAATAATTCAGGACCATCTGGCAGCTGCTCAGAGTAGGCAGAAACAGCACACAGAAAAGAAAGTTAGGGACATGGAGTTCATGGAAGGGGAGCAAGTGATGCTCAAGGTGTCGCCCATAAAGGGGGTGATGAGGTTCGAAAAGCGGGGCAAGCTCAGCCTGAGGTATATTGGGCCATTTGAAATACTCCGACGTGTGGGGGAAGTGGCTTATGAACTGGGTAGCTACTAGTCTGGGGGACTGCTGCAGCGGTGGGATTCCCGCTGCAGCGAGACCGCGGTAGCAGTTGGAGTCTCGTCGTAGCGAAGTGAGGGAGTAATTGCTGGAACCGCCACAACAATCCTATGGTCATTGTAGCGGGTCCACTACAGCGGAGGTGAACCGCTGCAGCGGACAACGAGAGTCAGAGAGTGAATTTTAAGTGAAAACTATGGGGTTTTACCCCATTATTCTAAAAAAATTCAATTAGAAGGTCTAGGGAGCGGAAAATTTCTCTAGAGTAGTGAACTACTCTCCGAAGTGGAAATATCAAATCTCCTACCCCTACTTCATTAGTATTTGATCTAGATTACTTGTGGACCTTTAATGGTCTACTCTCCGAAGGTAAGAATATCAAATCTCCTACCCCTACTTCATTAGTGTTGATCCTAGATTACTTGTGGACCTTTAATGGTGAAAGTTATATAGAGAAAATCCTAAGTTAATGACTAGGGCTGAGATTATGGGAAAGTAATGAGAGGGTTGATTGTTGAAAATTTGAGTAATGTTTACTTCCTAGGGTCCCTCTTGTTAATATTGATGGGTTAGATAAGGTGGGGACCTAAAATTAGGTGAAAGGGAAGGGTTTTTTGTTAAATTGCCTTGAAAAGAGAAGAGTTTGATCGAATTAGGATCTATCTTGAGGAGTGATTAACCAATATTTATATGTGCGTAGATTTTGAACAATATGAAGCATTGAGGAAGGGCAAAGCTCATGCAGAGCAGCAAAGCCCATAATTTTGAGTAATCGAGGTAGGCTACGATTTATCAGAATAGACCTATATAATGGTATGAATAGTGTGCAATGTTGATATACAATTGGTCTTCGAACGTTTACATCATATGTGAGTCTATTGTTGATAATTTATCTCAAGAATGCGACTATGATATGATATTGAACTGTGATGACTTGTTTAAAAGATTGTGTATGTGATAATGTAATTACCTATGATAAATGTTTAGTAAAGTGATCACACTCTGCTAATGAGAGAATTTTTAATTGATAATGACATATTTAAGAAGTAGATTGTAACTTTCTGTATGATGAAATGATGCACTTGATATGTCTGTTATGAGAATGATGAATGAAAAGATTTAACATCCTAAAATGAGAGGCTTGAGCCTAAAGGGAGTATCGGGGTGAGCGAATAATATTATTTGAGTGGCTCATATCCGAGGGGAGCATTTGGATGAGCTTATGAGTGGGAGTGGGTGCCACGCGAAACAGTACATGGATTTCTAGAGTCTCCTGCAGGTCATGACTAGATGGGAAGAAATAAGACCCTCTAGCATGTGTGTACATATTTTGTGTGGTTGAGAAATAAGGGAAGATGCCGGAGGCATGTGCCTGACATGTTACCCTTGGTTGTATTGTTTGTATATTGTTTTTTATTTCATTTATGTTCATGAGATGGATGTAAAACGTGCTACGAGAATGTGCAAAGTATCATGGATTTGATGTGAGACAATAACAATGAATATGGTTTTAGTGCTAAGTGTGACTTTGTCACCCTGTGCAGTTCTTGAGTAGTTGTTGCTATGTATAACTTAGGAATTGTAGCTCTTAATAGCTAATGCGATTGTTGTTCTATTATAGTTGTTTGATAGATTTATGGAGTATGTGAAATGTTAAACTATTGATCTAATGAACTGTGGGATGGATGAACTGAGAAGAGTGCAACATGTCGAGCTACTTCCTACACAGAGCCGCTACAGCGAAACCATTTTCGCTGCGGCGAGACTGCTGTAGCGGACAAGTGACCGCTGCAGCGAGAGGCCTAATCCAGTGAGCAAAGCGGTTGATTCTTGAGTAGAGCTAGTGTTCATAAAATGACTTGTATTTCTATATAATGTTGAGGACCCTTTTTATATCACTATTGCTTTAATTATCTGTTATTATGTAAGGTCGACCGATGATGTCTACCAGTACTTTGTCATGTACTGACCTTACCCCTGCATTCTTTTCTGAGTGCTGAGTTCGAGCCCGGTAGTTCTTCACGCCCTCACCTGTAAACCAGCAGCTTTTGGGAGTTAGAAGGTGAGCAGATGAGGACGCAGTTCAATCCTTCGTTACAGATGTCCTTCTTTCAGAAATTTGGACACTTTATTTCATTTTTAGTTTTAGTTTCTTAGCTTGTGGAAACAGACGTCTTGTGTAATGACAATCAGGTTCTGAACAATTGGTTATTTATTTTTGGTATGCGCAGTGTAGTGATCCGATTTTTTTTTTTTTAACATAATAGTTAATTTCTTTTTCATGAATGTTTTAATTTTGAGGTCACTTGGGAACTGTTATCGGGTTTCACTGGTTTGCCCACCGAGGGGTTAGTGTGGGTGTCAATCACAGCCATTTGGGTCGTGACACTTAAAAGAAAGAAAATCTAGCCTAAAATTAAGCCAAGTGACAGCCTAGGAATTGTCATGTGGTAGTTTTAGGATAAAAATGACTTAGATTAGGTAATTAGTTATTATTTTTTAATTTGAAAATAATTAAATATCTAATATTTTATCTTTTTAATCTAATATTTTATATTTTCACAAAAGTGATAATGCTAGATAGTTGATAATATAATAATGAAAATATGGAACATAAAAATTACGAACTGATACATGATTCATTTTTTTTATTTATAAATATTTTGTGATAGAAATATATTGAATTGAGAAAATATAATGATAGTCTAAATGTCAGTAAAATGATATAACATAATATTCTCAATAAAACATAACATAATTTGACATAATTAATTATTTAAATATAAATTGCGCAATGCGCGGGTACGTATACTAGTATACTTTAAAGGAAGAAAGTTTTGTATAAAATTAAGCAAGTGCCAGCCTAGGAGATAGCCATGCGGTAGTTTTAAGATAAAAATTAGTTAGGTTAGGTAATTAGTTATTTGAAAATTATCATTTTTAGTTATTATAAAATTTAAACTAAAACATAAATTTTAATTAAACTAATATACTTGAACTTAATTTAAAACATAAATTAGACCAAAATTTAAAGATTTTTTTTTGTCATATTACAATTTTTATTTCTTAG
>JACEIK010008075.1:27681-39330 GCA_018107945.1 Datura stramonium
CTATAATGTAAACGATTTCTTAGTTTTGCAATGAAACAATAATGTCACACATCTGATTTAAGAGTTTTTGATCTGTCATTTAATTATTATTTTTTTCTGCAAATAAATTCTACTATTTACATAATATTAATATTTAAAAGAAAAATATTTCCATGGTAGAAAACAAGGTCCCCGTAGAGGGAATAATATATACACACACCAATTTTTCCGTATTTTCTAAGTATTGAAGATCAATTTTATCTTACAAAAGACTAGCTAGCAAGTATGGACAAATTAAATAAATTTGTTATCAATATGGAGGTTGTATGCAAATCTTTGTTAATTTTTGTCGGTGGAAGCCACGGATGGGATGAATCTACTGATTTCAATCCCCAAATTTTAAAAATGTTTTTACCTCAGATCTGGCCGAAGAGGAGTCGCTGCCGCGGGACTGCAAGAAGGCAGCGCCACTATGGATGTAGTCCTCACGCAGTGCAGGCTGGGAGGGGTGATGGGAGATGCTCCGATGAGATTTTTGGCAACGGACGAGAGAAGGGAGTGTTGGTGAGAGAGTTGAGAGAGCAAGGTTAAAAATGTATTCATGGGAGAGGATAAGGGTCTGGTGTATTTTTATTAGAAAAGAGATCTCATGTAGTCGTTTTTATTATAATAAATTTATTTATTCAAATTTGACTAAAAAAGTAACCTCACGAGGTCTCTAACATCAATTATTAATTTATTTAATTTAAATATAAGAGACCTTGTGAGGTCTCCTCTTTAGTCAAATACGGTCAATAAAATTTTTAAAGAAGGAGATTTCATGAGGTCTCCTTTTGTAAGTACTTTTAAAATTTTTAAAATTTTTAGAGACCACATGAGGTCATTATTTTTTCATTTATATTATTATTTTGAGAAATTATTTTTTATCATTTAGGAGACCTCCTGGGGTCTTCTTCTTTAAAAAAAAAATTAAAGAAAGAAGCGACCTCTTAGGGTTTCCCTTTGGAGACCTATTTTTGAGGTCTCTTTTTACCCTTTTTTAGTAGCGTGCTTTGTACTTCCTTTGTTTTCTTCATTTATTGTCATTGTATTTACTTATTGGATGACTCTGATTAGCTTACTAACCCTCTGTTTTTACCCCTGAGTTATTTGAAAATGAAGTGTTTGACTTAGAAGGATACATTTCATACTTTTCATGATAGTTGTCTAGCTCTTACTCAGTCGGCCTATGATGTGTACTGAGTACACGTGTTATCATACTCATACCATTCTTGTTACATTTTTTATGTAGATCCTAGTAGTAGAAGGTTTGTTGATTCTTCGTCCGGGGCTATATATTTCAAAAGCTTTGTGAGGTACTTGGCGTTCGGAGCAATGTCGACCTTTTTCTATCTTTATTATTCAGTCTTTCTTTTATCTTTAGACAATATTGTATGTAGAGCAGGAGAGGATTCACTAAGGCCCGAGGGGTGTCATGTGACACCATTGAATCGAAATTTTTTACTAAATATGTATGTATAATTAAAAGGCAAAAGTAAACATAAAGAATATATTGTATAAAGTGACACTTCTAAACACATATGACTGTGCAACTCAATTAGTCAAGTGTTTCAAACTCTCAGTTGAGGTTGTGAGTTCTAATATCTACAGTTTTTTTTTATTGTTTCTCATTTTAAAAGGTGACACTAAAAGATCAACTTTAAAATTTTACTTTTGCTATTTCTACTACTTTTCCACATATACTTCATATTCATTTTGTTTAAAGAGTTGACTTATCTATCGGTCGGTTAGAATAGGAGTCATAAAAAATTTAAAGAAACAGGCTAAAGTGCACTTCATATGACTGTTGAAGTTCAGGATACTTTTATGAATGAGGTAATACTAAATATTCACAACTCAATATAGATTTAGCATGATAAGAAGGGCAATACATGAAACTTTGCATGTCTAATAATATATATATATATATGTCTGTGTCATCTTATATGAAGCTTTCCATTGTCGTCGTCCTCTTTTGTGCTGCAGCAGAAAAATCTAAGCTATTGTCAAGATTTAGGTCATCATGCTGGTTAATATTGTCATCCACACGTTAAAGATGCAAGATATGATTATTAATTGAGTATTTGTTACTCATATTTTTCTTTTTCTTTTGTTTTGATCAACAATAAAATCTTGTGTACTCTTCATTAGTGTTGAATGTTTAAACTTTTAGGGGTCGTTTGGTAGCTGGTTTGGACATTAATTATACATGTATTTTGCAAAAGTGATATTATGTTTGATAGCTAATTAAGAGTAAAGTGGTTTATATAAAAAATTAATATGGTGTTTGATTTTTTAATTTAGGAACTGCATAATTAACACATGTATAAGTTACGAGGGATTCTATATATTATTTTATGCATAATAGAAGGTGGAATAACTAATAAATAAATGAGAAATACATGAATAACTAAACCTTACATAACCAATTTTTATATAAAATAATGCATAAATTTTCTCATAACTAATCTTTATATTACTAAAATTTGCATAACTTTAACCAACTATTAAACGACTCCTTAGTATTTGCAGAGCTGTTCCATTATTATTGTTAATTGAGGATGATCCAGTGCAAGATGATTTTACTGGTCCATTCTTTTAATCTTTTAAACATAAAGAGTATAATGAGTGATAAAAAGGAGGCATTGGCCTTTTCATTGCGACTGCTCTTCTATGGTGTATGGTTCCTTTTTCCAATTCTATTCTTTGGATGTGAAATGTCTATTGTTTTCTTATGCATTGCATGTTAGCAATATACTTTGACTCAGAAAGATATTTCTATATTCTTTTTATTTTGGCATATGAGTTTGTCTATTATCAGGACCCAGGTGGTCGTTGATAACACTCAAATCACCCCTCTGAAAAAGTTAAAGAATCCAACAAAGGTTGGGATCGATCCCACAGAGAATATGGTCAAGATGCAGAATAATGCTAGTATTTAGACTTTTAGTTCGATTATCTCCAAATGGTGGGTTTTGAAGAAGTAAACACTTAACAATATTGAAAATTTAAGTTGTTATCAAGTTGATGCAGTTAACTAGGGAGGTGCTTCAAATTTTACACTTGTGATCTACCCCAATACTAAGCTTGTAGAACTGATAACTTAGGTTCGTCCAAACAACTTGTTCGTCCTAATTGGATGATTATACTCAATTACTGAATTTGGTCTCTTGAGTAATTTCACTTTTACCGTTATCAAATTTATTCCAAATTAACTATCCTGCAACCGCAACTCAAGTTATACAACGAATCATAGAATTCAAGACTTTATTGTTCTTATCTTTTCTAATCTCTACTTCTCTAGGTTCAAGCAAATAGAGAATTCGGGCAAGTCCTAACGTTGCGCTCCATTAAGAAATATTTTAAGATTGAAGAGAAGACAATGCAAGCATTCATATTGATTTAGAATCACTTTGTGCAAACCCTAGTTTGTTAAATCACCATGGTTCCCGCAGCTCTAGTTGTGGAGCTTTTAGCCTCTCATGATTTTAAGCAAAGAATTAACATTCATTGAAGAAAACATAATTAAAGAGCTTACAATGAAGATTGAAATAAAACTCACTTGGTTATTGCACAATTCAACTTTGATCAATTCAACAACAATGAAGTAAAATCCAAGAATATTAGTAAACTCGATAAGAATCTCCCAAAAGTCGATTCTCTTTAAAGTAGTCGTCCTCTAAAATCTGCTAACAAAAATAACCTAGAAAAATATTTATACATATAATTAGAAACCTTTCCTAAATTAATAGGAAAAACTAATTAACTGCCACCACCTTCTCCTACGACTCGTAACTTGATCATACAAGTCGTAGCTTCACTCTTACAATGTTTGGCAGCTCTGAATTTGGCTAAGTGCTGGGAGCTAGTATGACTTGTACAATGCTCATACGAGTGGTACAATCCTGTCGTGGTCTGGATCTGAGATATCTAGCATCCTCTGAATATTTTCACGAGTATCTTGGTACGGCTCGTACCTTGCTCCTATGGATTGCCTTTTGTACCATGAGATCTGCCATTCAACTTTGTTCTGAACTTCACTATGGCTCATTGGTACGGATCGTAGGTAGTCATCATGACTCGTGGTTTCCATCCGTACTAGGAGACTAATCAAAGTGCATTCTTCTGATATTTTCTACGACTCATAGTACAGCTCGTATCAGGATAGTACGACTCGTACCAAGAGTCATAACTGGCAAGTACCTTGTGCAATATATTTCTGAAATTTATCATGACTTACAGTACGACTTGTACCACCAAGGTACGACTTGTACTGAAGTATGTACTTGACCCAATTTTCGCACTCTTTTTCCTTCTTTCACAGCTTTCAACTCCAACATCTTATTTACCTGAAAACAAAGCAAAAGTGTATTATATCCGTATAAACACACCTAATACCATGTATATTTTCTCAGTTTTAAGCGTCGAAACTGTTGTAAACCCATAGCACATCAGCATCCTCAACTTAAGACTTTTTCATGTCCTCAAAAAAATAAAACAAAACTATAAATGACGCTTAACTAGAAAGTAAAATAGAAGACCTACAGCCAACACAACAAAATTTGCACACAAAACCATTCTCAAATATTGACCCCTTTTTCATAACCAAGTCTGCTATGCATACATGCAACTACAACTAATGACATACAGGGATCTAGATATGGCATCTAACTATTAGCAGAGAATTGAACTATCACTAATGCTATTTACACAGACAATTGGTGAAATGCAATACAAACCATATATCCTCCCAGTAAATTAATGAAGTCCCCAAAACTTACAGATATATATATATGAAAATTGGGACTAGTCAAACATGACTCTCACACTCACAATGACGTTTCAAATGCTGCACATCGGATATCATAGGCTTGCCCTTATTTTCTCTCTTTGATTTTTCAGACAGTCAGGTTAGGATCACTATAGGACTTTTCTCGGCTTGTAATGTAGGATTTGGATTGGGTATAGTAGATATGAATATTTAGTAGCTAGCCCTTCTTGGCACTACACAACTTGACATTACTTTTCACCTTTTTACCCCTTTTCATCTTTTTCAGTTTTCCTTCTTTTTTCTCTTTTCAATTGTCACCTGTGGGTGTGGTGTATTTTTTTAAAACTTTTTTTTAATTCTTTTTTTTTATTTTCACTTGACATTTCAACTCTTTTCTCTCTTTTTTTTCTTTTTACATTTCACACCATACCCCACTTTTCTTTGACTTTTTTCTTTTTTTTCCCCACAATCGGTCTACGCACCCTACTTTAGCCACTCTCAACTTAAGCATTTTTCTTAGTTGAGTTTCACATGTACAAGGAGGGACTAAGGCCAAACATGTTCATTATAAACGCGAACACGGTGAATGGATAATCAAAGAGAAATGATCAACTTAAGGCTCAAACAAGGGATCAAGGGATTAATTTTTTATTTGGTAGGGCAATATAGGCTAAAAGTGGACTAAAACAAAAACAGCCTATGATCCTTTCCTAGCCAATTATCCTACAACCTATATAAAGACTAGCCGGGCAAGTTCTAGATCCTCTATGCAGTATTGCACTAGGTAAAAATTCTCAGTCACTCATGGTACAAATTTGCATTTATTCTATCTATTTGGTTCATGCACAGTTAAGCCATAATTACACATGCTAATCTACTAAATAATATAAAAAGATCCATAGAAGTCATGCTTTGCAGTCAACATACACAACTAACAAAATTTTATTTTTAAAAAAAGGTGATTTTTCAACAACTTCAAAATAAGTGCATTTATTGGCTGTAAAGTACTCCTAAGCTACTTCTAGTGAAAAAAACACACAATCCTAAACATGTCGGTTCTACTAGATAACATGTTCGAGGAAAAAGAAATACGGCAACAAAAACCCTTGGATGAAGTCAAAAATCACAAAAACAAGTACACCCCCTTTTTAGAACATGTTTTGTCCCCAAAGTAGATAAAAATGTAAGAACTAGGAGATGGACATACCAGTGGCGCTCTGAAATCTTCTGTTGTCCTGTGGAGGCGGGTGTGCAAGCACACTCCCTTCCGCTGCATTCGTGGAACTCGCGGTGGCCGGCGCACTCAAAGGTGTGGAAACTAGGGCAGTGGTCACCCCCTCAACAGTCATGGTCGCCTCAGTGACCTCATCAACAACTCTGGCTAAATGTGGCTCACTTGAAGGGTCCTTGCCACCTGCAAGCTCTCTAGGGGTAGTGGTGGAGCTCCCGACTCGTCTAACTCACTCCTGCAGCTCAGACATGTGCTCTTCATGAGACCGCATGTTAGCTGTTGCTGCCCGCTTACGCTCCTTCTTTTCTCTTTTCTTCCTTTTTCTAGAGGTCTCTGTATCAACTACCTCTGAGGCCCTTTTCTTTCCCTTATATCCATCGGCTGTTGTTGGAGCTCAAAATGACCCTAGGTCGAGCTCCTCATCAAACTCAGGGATGGTGGGGGCCACTAATACAGTCGGCTGTCTAGATGAAAAATCGGCGACTTGACTCTAAAGAGCCCCCAACTTTTCTCTCAGGCTTTTCGTGTTCGGCTGCTCAGCTAAGTGCTCATTGAAATGGAGCTCAAAGTTGTCTAGACGACTGTGTAATCCTCTAGCATCCCTCTCTATCTTGGCCTTCACCCAGGCTTGACATTCTCCATCATCAGGTTGACCTTTTTCTCGGTCAATGTCAACTTCTTGGCCATCTTTTGGAGAAACTTTTGAGGATCCAAGACGTAGCCCATTGAGACCTGTCTAGGAAT
Organism: Datura stramonium; assembly: GCA_018107945.1. NCBI lineage: Eukaryota > Viridiplantae > Streptophyta > Magnoliopsida > Solanales > Solanaceae > Datura > Datura stramonium. The sequence continues at coordinate 34,446 of JACEIK010008075.1, forward strand.
GACCACTAGAGGTATGGTAGAAGTACTTGAAGCTGTCTCTGTGTGGATGGCCTCTGGAGCCGGCATCTCACTCTGCTCCGCTAAGGCGGGGACATCTATATGCTTGCCCCTGCTGACTGTGGTGGTAGGACTGCTGTGGGTAATCTAACCCAGCTGACCGGGTTCATGTCATCTCTGATCAAATCAATATTCACAGTCCTGTGGACTATGAACTCAACATCAATATCCTTCAACACCCTCATCAAGACGTTTCTGCAAAGTCTGTGGATGAGACTCAGGAATGGAATAGTGGTACTCAAACCCATAGCACGGTCCCGAATCTCCTCCGCTATCACTCGCGGGATGTTGATGGCATATCTAAACATGATACACTCCACCAATGTTGCTTTTTCTGCACTGAGGGTGTTGTCATTCACAATTAGTGTGAACCTGTGGCGAACCAGTGTCCAGCAGGCCTTCGCTATGAAGTTCAGCGAGGCTTTGGTGACCTGCCAACCACTGGTCACCCACTTTACCTCCTCTTTGTCCTCAGCTATTACCCTTTTTAGCCATCTCATCTGACTCTGTCTTTCCTCGTGGCCCGCTTCTTTACCCTTTTCAAGGTATCTACTCTATAGTTGAACTCAACTGTGGCATCTGGAGCTCTGAACTGAGGCTCATAAACATCCTGGCAATGGCCCTCTCTGAGATGTCAATTTCTTGTCCCCAGACCACCAAACTATCAAGCTTGGGCTACTCTTTCAGTATCTGCCCATTCTTTGCTTTCTGCTCCATCATTTCCAAGTAATTGGCATAGAACTCCCCGACTAATTCAGCACTATAGAGGTTAGGAGTTCTATCCATCCAATTAAACACATAGAAACTGAAGATCCGCTTCATCTCCTTAACCTCATTTAGTGCACTAGTCAGGATCCATGGTTCCTCCTGAATATTCTGCCTGGGATGTTGCTTGGAGGTGAGAGCTAAACCCTTCTCATAGATTTCCTACGCACCAGGCATATGCCACCTCATTGTACAACTCTTTGGAAGCAGGGTTTGATCATCCTCATCATCTCTCATTAGGACAACTGTCGGTGTCTCAACACTCGATTGTGCCATCAGAGGCACTAGCAATCTCATATCCCCCATCCTAGTGCTTATAGAGGCTAGGGTTTCCTTGTTGTAACCTAAGTATAAAAAAACGTAAACGAGGAAATAATGACTAAAAGTTAAACGCAACAATTACTATAATCCTAATCCGTATTCCCTAGAAACTGTGCCACATTTAATAATGCTCAAATTAAACCCCTGAGAAAGTATGAGGTGAACATTGTCAATAAAGAACCTAACAAAGGTTGGGTCAATCCCATAGGGAATATGGTCAGAATGTAGAATAATGTTAGTATTTAGACTTTTAGTTCGATTATCTCCGAATGGGGGATTTTGAATAAGTAAACACTTCACAGTATTGAAAATTTATGTTGTTATCAAATTGATGCAGCTAACTAGGGAGGTGTTCCCCATGGAATCATAACTACTTCGGATTTTACAGTTGTGATCCATCACAATACTTAGCATGTAGACTGATATCTTAGGTTCATCTAAACGGCTGGTTCGTCCCAATTGAATGACTATACTCAATTACCCGATTAAGTCTCTTAAGTGATTTCACTTTTACAAATTATCAATTTATTCCAAATTAACTATCCTGCGACCGCAGCTCAAGTTATACAATAAATCATAGAATTCAAGGCTTTGTTGTTTTTTCTTTTCCAAATCTCTATTTCTCTAGGTTCAAGAAAATTGAGAATTTGGGAAAGTCCTAACATTGTGCTCCATTTAGAAATATTTAAGATTGAAGAGAAGACAATACAAGCATTCATATTGGTTTAGGATCACTTTGCACAAACCCTAGTTTGTTAATTCACCATGGTTCCCACAGCCCTAGTTGTGGAGTTTTTAGCCTCTCATGATTTTAAGTAAAGAATTAGCCTTCATTGAAGAAAACATAATTAAAAAACTTACAATGAAGATTGAAATAAAACCCACTTGGTTATTGCACAATTCAAGAACAATGATGTGAAACCCCAGAATATTGGAAAACTCGAGAAGAATCTCCCCAAAGTCGAATTTTCCTTCAAAGTAGTCGTCCTCTAAAATCTGCTAACAAAAATAACCTAGAAAAATATTTATACAAATAATTAGAAACCTATCCTAAATTAACAGGAGTAATTGTCGCCACCTTCTCCTACGACTCATAACTTGATCATATGAGTCGTAGCTTTGCTCGTATAATGCCTAGCAGCTCTGAATTTGGCTAAGTGTTAGGAGCTAGTACGACTCGTATAATGCTTATATGAGTCGTACAATCATGTCATGGTCTGGATCTAAGATATCTGGTAACCTCTGAATATTTTCACGAGTGTCTTGGTATGGCTCGTACCTTGCTCCTACAACTCGTGGTTGCCTTTCATACCATGGAATCTTCCATTCAACTTTGTTCTGAACTTTACCATGGCTCTTGGTACGGGTCGTACGTAGTCATCACGACTTGTGGTTTCCATCCGTATCAGGAGACTAATCAAAGTACATTCTTCTAATATTTTTCACGACTCACAGTATGGCTCATACCAAGAGTCGTAACTGGCCAGTACATTGTGCATATCTTTCTGAAGTTTACCGCGACTTATAGTATGACTTGTACTGAAGTCTGTACTTGACCCAATTTTCGCACTCTTTTTTCTTCTTTCACAACTTTCAACTCCAACACCTTATTTCCCTGAAAATAAAGCAAAAGTGTATCATATCTATATAAACACAGCTAAGACCATGCATATTTTCTCAGTTTTAAGCGTCGAAAGTACTGTAATTCCACAGCACATCAGTCATGACGACATCCACACTAACTCTTCGGTAGGCGAATCATCATTCACAACTAGCTCAGTCGTTTAATCACTCAATTTAATTCAAATAAAATAATATATACAAGAAAATTAGCGGAAGTCCTAAATCAATAAATATACCGAAAGTCGTTGTATGAAGGACACTACTAAATCTTTGTCTATGAATAGTGGAAATAAAGTAAAACACTAGAATAATGCCTGTAAACAAAGAGACATCAGCTAAAGAAGATCCGCGGTAGCCTAGGTAAAAATTAGCTCACCCTCAAATCAAATGCCATGTTCTGCTAGAGATGAGGTCGATATGAACTTTCTAGTTCGTAGTCTGCACTTAATAGATAGAAGTGCAAGAGTAGCATCATTATAAACACTATGTACTGATAGACATCATAGGCCGACCTTATATAATAACAGGCATACATCATAATTCAATAAACAATCTGGCACTAAAAACAAACAAAAAACATTACAATCACAATTTAATTTAAATCAGTTTGTGGATATAAGCTCTCCTGCTCACCATTTTAAGCATCGTTGCAGCGGTAACTTGACCGCTGCCGTGGTCTCTCCACAACGGAAATTCTACTGTTGCAGTGGTACTGCTTTAGGCAGTAACTCGACTTCACTGACAACCTTCAGTTCTCCATAGTTTTCAATAATTATTCGCAATCAACAGTTTATTCACTATATCAAGTCTACCATCATTAATCAATCGAAACATGTAGATAATTTCCAATAACCAATTCACAACACCACAGACTTACAATATAATGAATTATATGCACATTAAACACACATGTAAATCGTCCTGTTTCATTAGTGTTTCATCTTTGTACCAACCTGGTCTTATATAGACCTCTCATTAGTATCACACCGTCTGTAACGTGTCTATCATACTACTCCGTCGCATATATGTATCACACACTATACATGCATTCTAGAGGATCTTATGCTTTCCCTTCCAGTCATGATGTCACGACTGCAAATAGGCAGATTGTGCGGGCACCTATATTGACTCTACTCGACAAAAGAACCCTTTTTGGAACATTACATAAAATACACAAAATTTCTCATTAATTAACATGAATCAACAATAATTCAAAATATAAACAAAAGTTCCCAAACCTTGACTCTCCCAAGATCTAGCTTAGACAGGTACAAGAGCTCTAATAGAATACATGAAAAGACAAATGACACAACTTCGTTTGAGACGAAGAACATGAAAGTTGATGTTGATTACTCCACGTCAATCAAGGAACTTCAAAACCAGCCACAACCTACACCAAAAAATTATAGCAAGATAGTATCAGTACACCACACATACCGGTAAGCATCATATGTCGACTAAGATTAGTTCACAAAATAGTATAATAATTAATATACAATCGACAATAATAAATTTAACAACTACTCTACTATGAAACAACCCACTAAGTTTATTAGCTACATTATCGTCTCTTAGGTATCATCGAGGGCCATGAAAATTACCCTACTACTCCAGCCAACAATTAATCTATCAATCTACCTCTCTCTATTTTCGCGGCAACGAGTACTTAGACTGCTTAGGCGATCCTGTGATCACGATGATTTGCCCCTGAACCAGTTCTGTTTTATTCCCATATAAATTTATAGCACGTCTACCCCTTTTACTACTTCACTATCATTGACCAAGTCCGTGTCTACCAATTATTGACCTATTAATTACTTACAGGATTTCCTAACCCTCCTTAATTTACTACATTAAATAATAAAGTAAAACCTACTGTCTCATGATAATTCACTACCTTTTGTTAAACCTGTCACTTTAATCAAATATTCAATCACAAATACATATTTATTAACTCAAGCACACACAAGAAAAACATCAAACCATACCGAAAAGTCAATCCTCCATGATCAAATACATGTACATATATGTTTTTCCGCATCACCTTTATGTCATATAGTACCATACCTGCACTGTATCATCATGTATTGCATTCTAACTGTGTTTCTCACCTTACATC
>JACEIK010008076.1:13210-24188 GCA_018107945.1 Datura stramonium
ATATATATTACTTCGGGACCTCCCTGGTGAGATAATGTAATACCCGGGGAAGGCCTAAGAATAGACCCGAGAGTTGAATTTGAAAAGTGCAGAAAGTTGGAAAAAATATCACAGTACGAGTGACTAAATGACTCGTGGTTGGATACTACGAGTAGTCGGAAGAATTCGTGGTATGGGGGTTCAGGGAAGTAGTGGTGACAACGGACGGTGTAACGACTCCTTGTCTGGAACAACGATTCGTTGTTATCGATTGAAGGAAGGGCTGAACGGAGGCTGATGGGGTACCCACGAGGCATCCCATGATTCATGGTGAATGTGACGACCTATTGTTTCTAGTCGTTACATGTGGGTGGAGAATTCCAGTGCATACAACGGATTGAGACCATGACTCGTTGGAAGCCACCACGGGTCATGGTGAGGCTCGTTGTAAGGGAAGTTCAGATTGATCAAGGAGTTGACGACGATCGATCCAACAACCCATGGATTGAAGAAAAAACTCATCTTGATGAGTCGTGGGAAGAACCTGAGGTTTGTCGTGAGGCAGTGGACCCAACGACTCCATACCACGAGTCGTGGTATCGTGCAACGACCCGTTGGATCGGTCATTTGTCCGTCCGGAGCAGTTTTAAGGGGAAATTTCATTAAGGGAAATTTCGACTTTCCCATGCTTTGAGACCCTAAACTACGTCGTTTTGTGTGTTTCTGAGTGTGATAAGATGGGTTAAGTCCCTAATGCATACCCATTCCCATGCGCAAGAGCTTTTAGAGAGGTTTTAGGGAGATTCAAGGTTTTATTCTAAAGGTTTTCATCAATTTCTTTGTGGATTTTCAAGAAACTTCGAAATCAGTCCATTCCCAGGTATGTAGGGTTTTAGAATGGGTGAATCCTTTCACACCCATGCACAAATTTTGATTAAACCATGAATTATCCTATTCAAACTCTATGGGGTTTTACCCAAATGCATAAAAATGTGATTTATCTTTATGAATATGATTTAATTGAGTTTTAATAATTGAATTATGAATGATGGGCAGGTTTTATATTATTTTCTTTAAAATCCTGTTTCAATCTTTTTAAATCTAAAATGTCCATTTGATGAAGGTTCATGAAAGTTATGATTTATGATGAATATTCGATATTTTGAGATTTATTTAAGAAGGAAAAGCATGATTTCAAGTTACCCATGTTAATGAGAATATTTTGAAGGAATGAGTATGTTAAAGTATTGAGCAACGCCCACATGTTGAAGAATGATTTACGATTTATGAAATGAATTACATGACTTATCGATTTATGATGTCGGCCGATGAAAAGGGCCTTTGATTCTTGGCTAAAATTGTTTTAAGGGGGATCAACGATGATAAATGTTATATTTTAGCCAATGAATTATAATGCATGATGTTATTGATATATGTATGAGCCTATATGCATGTTTTTGGGAGCCTTGTCTAACACCCGAGCAGCCAGGCGTTAAGGACTGCACCAGTGTCTCAGAACAACGTGCCATCGTGAGTTTTCTAATGATATATTGTATGAATAATGATCCTCTCAAATATGATATCACGCCTTATGTACGACCTAACAGGGCAGTCGGCTACGCTTGCCAATTGAGATAGTTGGGGGCATCATGAAAGGCTCTAACATGATGGTGTCAGTTACTTGACGAGTCCTTCCCATTATTCCGCATGTATTATGCATTATTATGTTTATGTCATGGCTCAAGTTATGTTTTAGTAAAGTTTATTTACGATTATGATTATGAACGCTTTATGAATGATTTGACAGCCTTGAGCCTTATGTTTTCTTACGGAGTTTATGATATATGCATGATGTCATTCTCCTACGTTTACTTATGAGTTTTATTTTACTTTTAAAATTCCATTTTACTTACCTTGCATACTCGGTACATTCCACGTACTGACCGCATACTTTCTGTTCTGTATCATTTCATGATACAGGGTCCGGATCCCAAGCTCATCCTCATCCTTAATACATCTAAACTCTCACTCTCAGCTTATTGGTGAGTGCTCATGTTCAAAGGATCGTTTGATAGACTTTCATGTTATTTATGTTTCAGTATTGGTCGGGTTAGTTAGGGATGTTGTCCCATCAACCCATCTTATGTAGTAGAGGCTTTCAGATAGGATGTAGAACTCAACTTATATATATGCCAGTACTTCCGGTTGTTACACTATGATTATGTGTCCGCTATGTTTTATGCTATGTATTCAGCTTTATTTAATGAGATTAGATGTATGCATGTGCCATGGTTCGACTTGGGGTCTCTCGGGGTCCCTTGTCCCATGTCTACGATCCGGGTGTACGTTCGGGTAGTGATAAACTTGGAATTAGAGAAATAGGTTAGGAGTGTCCTAGTGTGTCTGAAAGCCATGTTAAGTAGAGTCTTTTTCATGGGTGTGAAGTGCGCCACACCTATGACGAAGAGGATACTAGACGTTTAGAAAATGTTCCCTTCTTTCATGTTCTATGTCGTGCGATGAAAACTCTCTCCATCCTTCTAATTCGTGCGATTCGCAATTGCAGAATTAGGGCTCCTAGAAGAGTGAATGGAAGGAGGAATGGAAATGATGAAGGCCACGGGGGTGGAAATGACCATGGGCATCAGCAAGCCCCACATGTTCAGGAGCCCCAGGCACCAGAACCAATTGCCCACGCAGAGTTTCGGGCGGCCATTCAGATGATGGCATAGGCCTTGACCGCTCAGGTCAACCAGCAGGCTGTAGAGTAGGTCCCACAGAATGGCAATGCAGCGAAGGCTCGAATTAGAGACTTCTTGAGGATGAACCCTCTTGAGTTCACGGGAGCAAAGGTGGACGAGGATCCACATGACTTCATTGAAGAGATCTTGAAAGTCACTCAGGTTATGGGGGTGACAAATGGGGAGTGTGTGGAATTGGCCTCTTATCAGCTAAAAGAGGTTGCTCATATTTGTACAAGCAATGGAAGGACATAAGGGCTGTGGGAGCCGACCCTATCAGTTGGGATGAGTTCCACATGGCCTTTCTCGATAGGTTCTTCCCTCAGTAGATGAGGGAGTTGAAGGCAACAAAGTTTGTGAAGCTCAAGTAGGGAAAGAAGATAGTGCTGGAGTATTCTCTTGCGTTCACTCGTTTGTCAAAGTACGCCCCAGAGTTAGTGATGGATAAGAGGGCGGGGGAGAGCCAATTCGTTCATGGTGTGGCTGTTTACTTAAACGAGGATTACAGGAATGATATGCTTCACCAGGATATGGACTTTTCTAGCATAGTGTTGTACGCCCAACAGATGGAGGCGGCTTATGCGATGGAGAGGGAGGAAAAGAAGGCTCGGACGGATAGCCGTGGGTTTTCCCATCAGAAGTCCAGTGGTGGTTATCGTCCGCAGTTTTAGTATAAATAACTAGCCCCAACACCATCATCCGCTAGTGTTCCATAAAGACCCAAGGATGATCAGAGGAGCAGGGCTTCAGGGTCGAGGGATCAGAGGGGCACCCAGTTAGAGTATACCATTACGGCCTACGGGAAGTATGGCAAGAGTTATGCTGAGGAGTGCCTGCTCGGTTTGGATGTTTTCTATTGGTGTGGTAGATTTGGGAACATGTGCCGAGCATGACCATATGTTATCCCAGCTTGCCCCAGGTGTGGTTTGGGCCACACAGGTCAGTTTTTAGCAGGTACAAGTGCTTGTTTCGGGTGCGGGAATCCCGAAAATATTCTTAGAGATAGCCTAGCATCGAGGCAGGAAAATGATGGGTGTCGAGGTCCAGCTTCTAGTTCAGCAGCCCCACCTGCACGCATGGTACATAAGGGCGCATCTACTTTCATAGGCGGTGGTCAGCGCCAAAACAGATTCTATGCCTTGGCATCCCACAAGGAGCAAGAAGTCTCCCCGGATGTAGTAACTGGTATGTTACGAGTTTTCCATCTTGATGTATATGATTTGTTAGATTCGGGGGATACCTTGTCCTTTGTGACACCTTATGTGGCCAATAGCTTCAGAGTTAGTCCCGAAGACTTGTAAAAACCCTTCTCAGTCTCTACTCTAGTAGGTGATTCTGTGATTGCTAGACGGGTGTATAGAGGTTTCCCAGTCTTAGTCTTCAGAAAGTCACCTTATCATATTTGATAAAGTTATCCATGACCGATTTTGATGTTATCTTCGACAAGGATTGACTATTTTCATGTTATGCCTCAGTTAATTGTAGAATCCGAGCAGTAAAGTTTAGATTTCCGAGTTAGCCCAGTCTTAGAATGGAAGGGTAGTTCAGGTGTGCCTGTAGGTCCTTTCATTTCTTACCTTAAGGCTAGAAAGATGATCTCCAAAGGTTGTGTGTACAACCTAGTTAGGGTTAAGGATGCAACTTCTGAGACCCCAACAATCCAGTCTGTCCCAGTAGTATGTGAGTATCCAGAGGTCTTTCCGAATGATCTACCGGGAATCCCTCCCAAGCAGGAGATTGATTTTGACGTTGACCTTTTTTCTAAAACGCAGCCTATATCTATTCCTCCTTATAGAATGGCTCCCCTGAGCTAAAGGAATTGAAGGAATAGTTGAAGGACCTGTTAGATAAGGACTGCTCAAACCATACCTCCTACCAATGTATGAAGCGGACGTTGTCAATAAAGAACCCAACTAAGAGGTTGGAGTCGAACCCACAGGGAATATCGAAGAGTTAGACTAAAGCCAGTAAGTGAACTTGTTGGGTAGTTAATCAAATTTGGGGGTTCTAAAGAAAACAATAATAAAAAAAGAATGTTAAAATTTTGGTTGAAATCAACAATGAAGGATAACTAGGGTTTATGTTCCTCATGGGTTCATAACTGCTCCGGGTATACGTACGTGATTATCACCAAATGCTTACTTGTAGAACTAATAACTAAAGTTCATCCAAACAACTGGTTCGTCCATATGAATGACTATACTCAATCACCGGGCCAGGTCTCATGAGCTATTGCAAACTAACGTTGTACACCATTAAGAAACGTTTAAGCATGAAGAGAATACAATACAAGTGTTTTGCATTGGTTTTGAATTACTTGTATGTAACCCTAGCTTGTTAATCCACCATGGTTCCCACAACCCTAGCTATGGAGGTTTTAGCCTCTCATAGTTGTAAGGTTGTGATATGCATTCATCATTAAATACATAAATCAATTCTTACAATTGTAGATGAGAGAAAAGATTCTTTGATTATATCCGAAATAACTCAAGAACAATTCACAAAGATAAAGAAAGAAATCAAAAAAAGGTTGATACAAGTCAATCAACTCAATTCTATGTTTTTCCTTACTTTCTAACCTTCTCTAACTACTTCAAAAATATTCTTTCTATAATGAAAATAAAACATAAAATGTATATATACAGACATAAAAATCCTTTTCCTAGGCTAACGGGGTGAATTTCCATAACTGGTGCGGCCTGTGCCACGATCGATCCTACGACCTGTAGCAGGTTTGTACGGGTCGTACCTTCTTCCTTTATGTTCTTGGCCGGCTGAAATTTAACTTAGTGTTGGGCCTTGGTACGTCTCATACATGCTTCCCACGGGTCGTACTGTTCTTCCATGGTCTGACTCTAAGAATTCTTAAGATTTCTGAAGATTGTCACGAGTGTGATGGTATGACTCGTACCTTGACGCCACGACTCGTACTGTCTATCCGTTTCAAGATTCAGCCTCTTGTGCACATCTTCTGAATCTTTCCACAACACAATGCTACGACTTGTACAAGAGTCATACGACTTGTACTGAGTGTTGTAGGATGCACTCATCATAACATAGCCATCTAAAACTTTTCATGATCTTTAGTACAGCTCGCACTGAGACTTGTGACTTAAACATAGTTTCTACACTTCACGCTATCTTTTGCACATTCTTTCTCCAACACCTATTTTTTCCATAACCAAAGAAAAAGCGCCTTATATCCATATAAACATACCTAATACCATGCTATTTTCTCAGTTTTGAGCTTCACAAGTGTCACATCAACACCCTCAACTTAAGACTTTTGCATGTCCTCAAGCAAAGAAAAGAAAAACTAAATACGATGCTCAACTAGAAAATAAACCTAAAATACTACAGCCAATACAAACAAAACTTTCACTATACATTCAATAACTTCTGATCTTTTGTCCATGAACTAACATCAGCTAATGTACTACAAGCAACCACAAAAAATGATAAACAAGGATTAAGACATGCCATCTAGCTATAAATCGGCAATCAAGTCATCACCGATGCTATTCACACAGACCAATGGTAAAAGTTTACATAATACACGTACCCTCACAACAAATGAAATCCCCACTAATAGATGTAGTGTCAGATATTGCATGGGACTAAACAAGCCAGACACTCACTCTCACAAAGAAGTTTCAAGTACTATGTATCAGATACCATAGACTTTCCCTTATTTTCTCTGCTCCGGCCTGTTAGATGGTCATATTAGGATCACTACAGGACTTTTTGTGTCTTTTAATGCAGGCTCTAGAGATGGACATGATATATATGAGAGATTTTTGAGTGACTATCCCTTCCTTGGTACTACATACACTGGTTTCACCATTCACCTATTTCATCCTCTATTCTTTTCATTCCTTTTCCCCCCCCTTTTCACCTCTTTTATGTGCATTTGTATGGGTGTGGTGTATTTTCAAATTCTTTAAGCATGTTATATTTTTTTTCTTTTGAATTTTCTTTTTCGAGATTTACAACTTTTTCATCTTTTTTTTTCACACCGCACCTCATTTTTAACCTTTTCTCTTTTCTCTCCCTTTTTCTCATTTCCTCCATTTATGCACCCCTACTATAGCCACCCTCAACTTAGGCATTTTTCTGATATTGAGGTTCATAATATCCAAGGAAGGACCAGGGCCAAAATAGGTTCATTATAAAAAATGGGTACAGTTCATCGGTTAATCAAAGAAAAATGGTCTATTAAAGGCTCAAAATAGGGATCAACGGAATCATATGATTTTGGTAGGGTAATTTAGGCTAAAAGTGAGCTTAACAAAGAATGGCCTATGATCATATCCTAACAAACCATCCTTAGCCTATGTAAAGACCAACAAGGCAAGTTCCAGATCTTCAACATAGTACTGAACTAAGTATTACACCTCACTCACTCATGGAACATGACTTATATTTACCTTACCTATCTGTTTTAAACATGGATTAGCAAGAATCCTCATGCTAATAAAATAAATGACATCAGAAGATCCACAGAAATCACGCATTGAATCACAAATACATAGCTAGTGCATCAAAAGTTTTAAATAGGGTCAATTATTTTCCAAAATACAAAGCTAGTGCACTTTCATTGGCTTACTTCTAAGTTATTTCCTAATTAAACAAAAATCAAAAAATAAGAAAATAAAATCTTAAGCATGTCAGTTCTACTAAATAGCATGCTCGAGAGAAAAGAAACACGACAAGAGAAACCCTTAGACGTATCCAAAAATCCAAAAAATCACAAGTACACCCCCTTCCCTTTTTAAATATTAAGCTTTGCCCCTGAAGCATGAACTACAAGAACATAGGGAAGGGAACATACCTGTGCTGCTCTAAGCGCTCTTGTCATCCCGCGGAGGAGGTACCTCCACTGTAATCGTGGCGCTAGTGGTGGTCGGTGCACTTAATGAAGTATACACAGGGGGAATGGTTACCCCCTTAGTAGTCTTGGCCGCTTCTACAACCTTTGTGTTAATCGGGGCTGAGGGTGGCTCGCCCGAAGGGTCACTACCACTAGCGATATCGGACTTGTCCATGGTGGAGATGACTGCTCCTCTAGCTCGCTCCTGCAACTCTGACAAATGTGAGTCATGAGTCTGCAGGCTCTCCACTCTAGCCTTCTTGCATTCTCATCTCTCCTTCTTCCTTTTCTTCCTCAAACTCTCCTCTCCAACATCCTCGAAAGCTCTTTCTTTCCCTTATCTCCAGAAGCTGTCGTCGGCTCCCAATAAGCTGCCAAATCAATCTCCTCATCTGGCCCTTCATCGAGGTCTAGAAGACTGGGGGCTGCTATGACTACTGGTTGTCATGATGACAACTTGGCAACTTGGATCCGAAGAGCCCCCAACTCCTCACGGAGAGTGCTGGTATCCATCTATTCTTCCATACGCATGTTGAACTGACACTCAAATTCATCTTGGCGAGCATGTAAGGCCTGAGCTGCTGTTTCTATCTCTAATTTAACCAATGGCTTCACATTTTCCATCATATCTTGAATATTTCTTTCAGCCGTGGTAAACCTTTTGGCTAATTTCTGGAGGAAGTCCTGAAGCACTAAGACATTCCCTACTGGAGTGTGAGTTTTTAGGCTAGGCAGTGGTGTAGATGAAGTACTAGGAGCTACCTCTAAATGATCAACATCTATAGTCAGTGTCTCGCTCTACTCATGTAAGGTGGGGGCATTCACCTGTGTGCCCCCTACTAGCTGGGTCAATGGAACTTTTGTGGGAAGCCAGGCTCGGCTTATCGAGTTTATTCCATCCTGGATAAGTCCAATGTCTGCTATCCTCTGCCCTCCGATCAGCCCCCATCGTATTGGCACCACTGCCTCTATGCATAGTCTGAATACAATACTCGGGAATGGGATGGTAGTGCTCAATCCCACCGCTCGATCTCGCATCTCCTCTGTGATGATCCTCGATATGTTTATAGGATATAGGGACATAAGGCATTCCACCAAAGTTGCTCTGTCAGCACTCAATGTGTTGTCGTTGACTATGGGTGCTAACTAATGGCATACTAGTCTCCAGCATGCTTTGGCTATGAAGTTTAGTGAGTTCTTTATAACCTGCTTTCCACCAGTAACCCACTCAGCTTCCTCCTTATCCTAACCAATCACACCCACCAACCATTATAGCTGCCTCTGCCTTTCCTCCAGAACCAACTTCCTGATTTGCTTCATTGCATCCACCCTCGGATCATACTCCGGCATTATCTTTGTAAGTATGAACTATGGTCCATACAGAACTTGAGAGATGGTCCGCCCTGATATGTCTACCTCTTGTCCTAGGACCAAAACCCTCTCTAGTCGGGGCTGGTCTTTTACTTTCTTCCCCTCTTTAGCCTTTTGTTCCATGGTGGCCAAATAGTTGGTGTAGAACTCTTGGACAGATTCTGCGGTATACTGAGCTGGAGTTTTGGCCATCCACTCAAAGCCATAGAAGCTGAATATCCGCTTCATCTCCTCAACTTCATTAAGTGAGTTTGTGAGGATCCACGGCTCATCCTAGATGCTCTGCCTTGGCTTGTTTTTGACTGTGAGAGAAGTGCCTTGTTCCAAAATTTCTCTAGCTCCCGGCACTCTCCATCGGACTGTGCGGTTCTCTCTAGACAGAGTCTGTTCTTGCACAGCATTAGGAGCCTCCTCCTTTGAGTCATCACTGCCACATGCCTCTCCGAATTGGGTCTCCTCAAACCCTTCTTCTGTATTTGAGCTGCTTCTTGACTACTGATTACCTTCTTTAGCTCTCTCCTCAGACTGGGGAGCTTGGGCAGATGTGGCAGTAGCTGCGGCAACTTGTTCTTTTGCCTTTGACCTAGTGGTTCTGGTTCCATCAGTGTCAGATGTATCAACCTAGTACTCCTCAACTGAACCACTAGGGGATTGGCCTGCTTGCTCAAGCTTAGACTCAGATGTTTCATCATGTAATATCCTCCGAGCAGCTGGTTTTGATTCTTTGTGATTTATCATCATTGTACCTGTATAGAAGAGGATTATTATCCCATATCTAAGAAAGTAAAACAAGGAGAGAAATTATCAGTATCTAACTACGGGTCAATAGTACGAGTCGTACCTTACTTGTATGAAGTCCCAAAAATTCTATATGCTTCATTAGGACTCACAGGTACGGCTCGTACCACGAAGCTTTGACCCAACTCATGTTACGACCCGTAGGTTGATTCCACGAGTCATAGGAAGGACTTTTCTACCTCTTTTGGGCTTGGCCTAGTTCAGACCTTTTGATACGAATAAACAATACGACTCGTAGTGACAACCCACGACCCGTACTGTGTTTTGTACCTCAATTCTTGACTTATTCAATGTTGATCCAGTTTAGAGGGATTTTTTTTCATGATTTGGGTCCTTAGTCTTCTCCAAGTTCTAGGCATGTAATCCAATCCATTTAACACTACTAACCCCTCCCCTTTTTATTCACTACCCGTAACTCCTTTTAAAATGCTTCAATGCACAAGTTCTTCCACTTTGAAAAATGTTTTCCCAGTCGCACATAGTCCACTAACACCCCTAGTCATTGTCTCCTTCAAATTTTTGAGCAAAAACAAAGACTCATATGGTTTGTAGCATTAGTACATCAATCACATAAGTTTTCTTGATATTCAAAACAATACAGTTACTTGATGTTGTTTTCTTCGACTGGTAGAAAAAAATTAGGATTGAGATGAACTTTCATGAGGAAAAAAAATTGTTCGATTATTCTTTGTTTTTGAGTTACGGGTGTGAGGGATTCGTAGGTATAGTTCGTGGTTTGGTTTTGTTTGCGTAGGAAAGGGGTCTGTTTTAGGTTTGAAGTTTTAAATAGGTGAGGGGAAAATTTAAAAAAATTTGGGCCGAGTTAGGTAAATTCAAAGATTTTGTCTCGTCATGACTCGTATCATGAATCATAGGAAGACCCTATGACTTGTCCGTTGGACCTGTAAGTCAGAGTTTAAAAAAACTTATCTGAGGACCTACGAGTACATCCTATGACTCGTACAAGGTGGGTACGATCCTTATGATGACTCGTAGGTCTTTCCTTTGAAATACATCTCTGAACCTCTTAAAGCCTACTGCTACAACTCGTATGATGTTGTCACGAGTCTTACTGAGAGCCATAACACTTGGTTTTTTAGCAGTCTTTTGATGAGCCCACAAGTGTACGGGTTGTACAAGTAATATAGTGGCTCTTTTTAAGAACCGAAATGTCGAACCCACAAGGACTGGACTACGGGGTAAAACCTTTTCAAGTGTT
>JACEIK010008076.1:29731-42559 GCA_018107945.1 Datura stramonium
TATATAAAATCACATGAAAATGTATCAAATAGCTTAGAAAACACGACTCATTTAAGTTGTAAAGCGTATCACGGGACCTATATTATTTCCCGTGATCATCTTTCTGCCTCCTATTTTTTTCTTCCCTGCACACTGAACACACATTAACTCAATCACTTGGGTTGCCTCCCAAGAAGTGCTTGATTTAACGTCACAACACGATGCAGGTGGCCTAGTTACTCAGAAATAACCAAGCCACCACTTGGGTTTCCTCCCAAGAAGCACCTGATATAACGTTTCAGCATGATGATAGTCTCATTGTAATACCCCAGAAGTGCATAGGAGTAGACCCGGGAAGCAAAAATGCAAAGCTGCTGAAAGTTGGGAAAAAAGTTGTAAAATGATAGGTACCATGTCCCGTGGTAAGTAACCACGGGCCATCATTTATGGCCACGTGTTCAGGAGTTCTGATTTAATGGCGAAACAACGGTTGATTCAATGACCCGTTGTAAGAAACAACGAGCCGTCATGGTGTTCGTGGTAAGGAATCAGCCCATATGGATGAAGTAACAACGGGTCTTACAACTGCTAGTTGTGAGGAACGACGGTCTGTTGTTAGCAGTTGTGGTAGAGCTATGGACTTTCGCAGTGGAGACAACGGGTGGAAAACCATGACCCGTTGAAGCTTACAATGAGCCGTGGTGAGGATCATGGAATGGGAGTGTAGTGTTTAGGAAAAAGGATACAACGGCCGAAGGAACGGTCCGTTGAAGCTTAGGACGATCCGTCCTGTGTGTCTGTGGTAAAATTCTGAGAAAGGGCTTTTAACAGTGTTTTCAACAAAGAGACAGGACAGACCGTGGGTTGTTTCCACGACCTGTTGGTACCACTCGGGGGTTCCATCCGGACGGATTTGAGGGTAGGTTCATTAAGGGCGTATTCAATTTTTCCACATTTTAAGACCCTAAAACTACGTCGTTTGTGTATTTTTCTGAGTGGGTTAAGGTGAGTTAAGTCCTTTATGCATGCTCATTCTGAAGCAAAAGCTTAGAAAGATTTTTTGGAGATTAAAGGTCTTCTTCTCCAAGTTCCCATCAATTCCTTTGTGGGTATTCAAGGGGCATTGAAATCAGTCCACTTCCAGGTATGTAGGGTTTAGAATGGGTGATTTGTTTCACACCCATGCCCAAATTTTGATGTAATCATGAATCCTCCTATTCAAATTCCATGGGGTTTTACTTGAATGCATAGGAATGTGATTTCTCCTTATGGGTATGATTTAATTGAGTTTTAATCACTGAATTATGAATGATGGGCTGGTTTTATATTATTATCTTCAAAAAAATCATGTTTTGATCTTTTAAAACTATAATGCCCATTTGATGAAAGTTCATGACAGTTATGATTTATGTTGACTATTCTATAATTTGAGTTTATTGTTGATGGAAAGCATGATTTCCAAGTTTCCATGTTTATGAGCATATTCTAAAAGAAATTAATATGATGAAGTATTGGGCAATACCCACAAGTTGAAGAATGATTTATGATTTATGAAGCGAATTGCGTGATTTATCGATTTATGATGTTGCCGATGAAAAGGGCCCTATGATTCTTGGCTAAACATGTTTTAAAGGGGATCAATGATGACAAATGTTATACTTTATCCAATGAATCTTAATGCATGATGTTATTGAATATGTATGAGCCTATATGCATGTTTTTGGGAGCCGTGTCTAGCACCGAGCACCCCCGCGTTCAAAGGACTACACCGGTGTCTCTTGCAAAAGTGGGTTTCTAATGATATGATATATTAATAATGATCCCATCAAATGTGATATCACGCCTAATGCACGACCCTCGTCTTGCAAGCCAGGGTCGGCTCTGCCCACTTGAGTGAGATAGTTGGGGCATCATGAGAGGCTCTACCATGATGGTGTCGGTTATGATGAACCTCCCATTGTTCCACATGTCTTATGCATTGTTATATTTATATTATTTGCATATGTTATGTTTGGACAAAGTTTACTTACGATTATGATTATGAACGTTTTGTGAATGAGTTGAAAGCCTTCAGCCTTATGTTTTCTTATAAAGTTTATGATATATGCATAATGTCCTTCTCCTACGTTACTTATGAGTTTTGTTTTACTTTTAAATGCCCGTTTTACTAATCTGGCATACTCGGTACATTCCACGTATTGACAGTATACTTTCCATGATGTATCATTTCATGATACAGGATCTGGATCTCAAGCTCATCCTCATTCTTAGCCTATCTCAGTTTACATTATCAGCTTATTGGTGAGTGCTCATGTTCCGAGGGCTGTTCGACTAACTTCTATGTTATCTTATGTTTCAGTGTCATTCGGGTTAGTTGGGGATGTTTTCCCATCAACCCATTGTATGTAGTAGAGGCTTTCAGACAATGTGTAGTATTCAGCTCATGTGTACGCGCAATATTTCTGGTGTTATGTTATGTTTATGTTTCCGCTATGTTTATGTTAAGTATTCCGCTTTACTTAAATGAGATTATATGTATGCATATGCCATGGGTCGACTTGGGGTCTCGCGGGGTCCCTTGTCCCGTGTGTACGATCTGGGTGTACGTTTGGGTCGTGAAAACTTGGTATCAGAACCATAGGTTTGAAGTGTCCTAGGGTGTCTGAAAGCCGCGTTAAGTAGAGTCTTTTTCATGGGTTTAAAGTGCGCCAGACTTATGACGAAGAAGATACTAGACATTTAGGAAATGTTCCCTTCTTTCATGCTCTATGTCGTGCGATGAAAATCCTTTCCATCCTTCTAATTCGTGCGATTCGCGATTGCAGAATTATGGCTCCTAGATGAATGATCGGAAGGATGAATGGAAAAGATGAAGGCCACAGAGATGGCAATGTCCATGGGCATCAGCAAGCCCCACCTATTCAGGAGACCCAAGCACCAGAGCCAGCTGTCCACGATGAGTTTCGAGCGGCTATTCAGATGTTGGCGCAGGCCTTGACCGCTTAGGTCAACCAGCAGGCTGTTGCACATGTCCCACAAAATGGCAATGTAGCGGCAGCTCAGATTAGAGACTTCTTGAAGATGAACCCTTCTAAGTTCAAGGAATCATAGGTGGACGAGGATCCAGACTAGTTTATTGAAGGGATCTAGAAGGTCACTCAGGTTATGGGGGTGAAAAATGAGGAGTGTGTTGACTTGGCCTCTTATCAGCTAAAAGAGTTCGGTCACATTTGGTACAAGCAATGGAAGGACAGCAGAGCAGCGGGAGCGGACCCTATCAGCTGAATTCCACATGGCCTTTCTCGATAGGTTCTTTCCCGGGGAGATAAGGGAGTTGAAAGCAGTTGAGTTTTTGAACCTCAAGCAGGGAAAGATAACAATGCTGGAGTATTTTCTCGAATTCACTCATATGTCAAACTATGCCACAGAGTTAGTGATGGATCAAAGGGCGCGGATGATCTGATTCATTCATGGTTTGGCTAGTTATCTAGACAAGGATTGCCGGACTACTATGCTCCACCATGATATGGACTTTCCTCGCATAGTGTTGTATGCCCAATAGATGGAGGAAGCTCATGCGAGGGAGAAGGAGGCAAAGAGGGCTTGTACGGACAGTCGTGGGTTTTCACATCAGAGGTCCGGCAGTGGCTACCGCCCACAATTTCAGCAGAGATCACTAGCCCCAGCACCATCCTCGGCTAGTGTTCCATCTAGGCCCAGGGGTGATTAGAAGAGAAGGGCTCTAGGATCGACGGATTAGAGAGGCACCCAGTTAGAGTATACCTCTCCATCCTACGGGAAGTGCGGCAAGAGCACACCTGGGAGTGCTTGCTCAGTTTAGATGTTTCCTATGGGTGTGGTAGGTCTGAACACATGCATTGAGCATGCCCATATGCTAGACAAGGTGATGATAGGGATCGTGCATAGACAACCAGGACAGTAGCAGTTCCAGCCCGTTCTGCTTTGTAGGGAGCATCGACTAGTGGAGGTGGCGGACAATGCCAAAACCGATTCTATGCCCTTGCCTCGCACCAGGAGCAGGAGATTTTACCAGACGTGGTCACTGGTATGTTGCATGTCTTTCATATTTATATTTATGACTTGCTAGATCTGGAGCTACCTTGTCTTTCGTGACTCCTTACATTGCTAGTAGCCTTGGAGTTAGTCCCGAGTCCTTATCAAAACCGTTTTTAGTTTTGACCCCTGCTGGTGATTCGGTCATAGCTAGACGAGTATATAGAAAATGCCCGGTCACAGTGTTGCATAATGTTACCTCCACAGACGTTCTAGAGTTATCCATAACTGACTTTGATATCATTCTTCGCATCGACTGGTTGTTTGCATGTTATGCTTCGATTAATTATAGGACCTATATTGTGGAATTTCATTTTTCGGGTGAGTCGGTGTTGGACTTGAAGGTAGTTCAGCAGTACTAGCCGGTCGATTTATTTCATATCTTAAGGCCAGGAAAGTGATCTCTAAAGGTTGCATGTACCACCTAGTTAAGGTTAAGGATGTGGAGTCCGAGACCCCGACTATTCACTCATTTCCAGTGGTGTGCGAATATCTGAGGTGTTTCCTGATAATTTTCCCGGTGTTCCTCTGGAGAGGGAAATAAATTTCGGTATTGGTCTATTACCTGATACATAGCCTATCTCTATTCTTCCCTAAAGGATGGCTCCAGCTGAGCTAAAGGAATTGAAGGATCAGTTAAAGGATCTGTTGGATAAGGGCTTCATTAGGCCGAGCCAGTCTCCATGGGGTGCACCAGTTCTATTTGTTCGAAAGAAGGATGGTTCCCTTCACATGTGTATTGACTATCGGCAGTTGAACAAGATTACCTTCAAGAACAGGTACCCCTTACCCAGGATCGAGAAATTGTTTGATAAGCTTCAGGGGGCCAAGTGCTTCTTCAAGATTGATATAAGGACTGGGTATCACCAGCTCAGGGTTCGGAAGAGTGACATCCCAAGGACCGCTTTTAGGCTCAGTATGGTCACTACGAATTTGTTGTTATGTCTTTCGGACTAACCAATGTCCCTGCAGCTTTTATGGATCTAATGAATAGGGTATTAAAGGCATATTTTGACATGTTCATGATTATGTTCATTGACGACATCTTGATATACTCCAGGAGCAAGGAGGAGCATGCCACTCATTTGAGAATACTACTGCAGACCCTTAAGGATCGTCAGCTGTATGGAAAAGTTTAGCAAGTTTAAATTTTGGCTAAACTCGGTGACATTTCTGGGTCACATGGTTTCAAGCGAAGGCATAAGGGTAGATTCCCAAAAGATCGAGGCGGTGAAGAATTGGCCCAGACTTGTGAATCCTTCAGAAATTTGGAGTATCTTGGGCTTAGTAGGCTAGTACCTAAGATTTGTTGAGGGCTTTTCATCAATTGTAGCCCCATTGACCAGGTTGACTCAGAAAAAGGTGAAGTTCTAATGGTCGGATGCTTGTGAGAAAAAGCTTCCAATAGTTGAAGAACCGACCCACTTCAGCACCCGTGTTGACTTTACCCGAGGGCACTGATGGTTTTGTAGTGTATTGAGATTTCTTCAAGAGTCGGACTGGGATGTGTGTTGATGTAGCATGGGAAGGTAAGTGCATATGCCTCGAGACAGTTGAAATTTCATGAAAATAATTATCCGAACCATGACCTCGACTTGGCCACAATGGTGTTTGCATTGAAGATACGACGACATTACTTGTATGGGGTCCACGTGGATGTATTTATGGACCACAAGAGCTTGCAATATGTGTTCACACCGAAAGATCTAAATCTTCGACAAAGGAGGTGGTTGGAGTTACTTAAGGACTATGACATGAGTGTCCTTTACCACCCTGGCAAGGAAAATATGGTTGCGTATGCTCTTAGTAGGCTATCAATGGAGAGTTTGTCCCATGTGGATGAGGGGAAGAAGGAGTTGGTGAAAGATCTTCACCGACTTGCAAGACTAGGATTTAGATTGATCGACTCGACCGATGACGGTGTTTTTGTATATAACGGGTCAGAATCGTCCTTGGTGGTTGATGTTAAATCTAGGCAACATGAGGATCCAATTTTGAGGAAGCTGAAGGAGGCAGTGCAGAGTCAAAAGGTGGAGGTTTTCTCCCAATGGGGAGATGGGATGCTATGATACCAGGGTAATCTATGTGTCCTAGATGTTGATGATTTGAGAGTACGAATATTGCATAAGGCACATGGTACCAAATATTCTATTCATCCAGGGTCCATGAAAATATATAGGGACTTGCGAGAAATCTATTGGTGGGATGGTATGAAGAAAGATATTGCAAAGTTTGTAGCAAAATCTCCAAACTGCCAGCAAGTGAAAGTTTAACATCAAAGGCCGGGAGGCGTACTTAAAGATATCAGCATCCCCACTTGGAAGTGGGAAGAAATTAGTATGGATTTTGTTATAGGTATATCCCGTACTCACCGGCAATACGACTCCATTTGGGTGGTGGTTGAATGGTTAACCAAGGCTGCACACTTCCTACCTGTCAAGACCACGGATTCAGCGAATGATTATGCTAATTTGTATATTCGGGAGTTGGTTTGACTTCATGGGGTGCCCTTGTCTATTATTTTAGACCGAGGTACTCTGTTTACTTCTCAATTCTGGCGTTCCTTTCAAAAGGGACTTGGACGCAAGTTAAGATCAGCACAGCCTTCCATCCGCAAACAGAGGGCCAGGCAGAATGAACCATTCAGACCCTCGAGGATATGTTGAGGTCATCTGTTTTGGATTTAAAAGGTAGTTGGGACGATCATTTTCCCTTGATCGAGTTTGCCTATAATAACAGTTATCACTCTAATATCCAGATGGCACCGTTCGAGGCTCTTTACGGGCGAAGGTGTAGTTCGCCCATTGGTTGGTCTGAGGTTGGTGAGGCAGCAATAATAGGACCTGATTCGGTTCATGAGGCCATGGTAAAGGTCCAGTTGATAAGGGACCGATTAAAAATAGCTCAAAGTCATCAAAAATTGAATGCTGATGTGAGGAGAAGGGATCTAGAGTTTGATGTGGATGACTAGGTAGTTTTAAAGGTATCTCCCATGAAGGGGGTCATGTGGTTCGGAAAGAAAGGAAAACCCAGTCCCCGCTATGTTGGTGGTTGTGAGGAGAGTTGGTAAAGTAGCTTATGAGTTGGACTTGCCATCGGAGTTGTCCTCAATCCATCCCGTTTTTCATGTGTCACTTTCGAAGAAGTGTTTGGGTGATCCAGCCTTGGTAGTCCCGGTAGACAGCATTGGGGTGAAAGACAACCTCAGTTATGAAGAAATTCCTGTTGAAATCTTGGACCATCAGGTTCGCAAGTTGAGGAACAAAGAGATAGCTTTAGTTAAGGTCTAATGGAGAAATCAGCATGTCGAAGGAGCTACGTGGGAAGCTAAAGCAGACATGTTGGCCAAATATCCACATTTATGCTCTACCCGCTCAGTTCCGACTAGAGGTATAAATTTTTCCCTATGACTCTATCTAGTTTTCATGTTTAGTTCATGTGTGCAAGTTTCTTTTATGTGTATGAATGTCTATGTGAAGTATGAGATCAATTTAGCTATATGGTTTTATTCAAAGGTAGTCATTCCGTGAAAATTTCGGTTAAAATTATCAGTATATAGTTGTGATAAATTGTATGTTTCTATTTTCTTCTTGTTTCCTACATTAGAGAAAGAATGTTCTCAAGGGGGAGATATTGTAATACCCTAAAAGTTCTTAGAAGTAGTGCGGCCGTGGGTTCAGAAGTTCTGATGTCATGGGAAAATAACGGTTGATTCGATGACCCGTTGTAAGAAACAACGAGCGGTCTTGGTGGTCGTGGTAAAAAGTCAGCCAAGATGGCGAAGTAACAACATGTCTTACAACGGCCCGTTGTGAGGAACGACAATCCATTGTTAGCAGTCGTGGTAGGGTTGTGGACTTTCGCAATGGAGACAATGGGTGGAAACCATGACCCGTTGAAGCTTACAACGAGCCGTGGTGAGGCTCGTGGAATGGGAATGTATAGTTTCAGAAGAAGGAAACAACGACCGAGGAACAGTCCGTTGAAGCTTAGGACGATCCGTCCTGTGTGTCCGTGGTACGATTCCGAGAATGGGCTTTCTATAGTGTTTTCAATAAAGAGACAAGACGGGCCGTGGGTTGTTTCCATGACCTGTTGGTACCACTCATGGGTTCGATCCGGCCAGATTTCAGGGCAGGTTCATTAAGGGAATATTCGACTTTTCCACATTTTAAGACCCTAAAACTACATCGTTTGTGTATTTTTCTGAGTGGGTTAAGGTGAGTTAAGTCCTTTATGCATTCTCATTCTCATGTAAAATCTTAGAGAGATTTTTGGGATATTAAAGGTCTTCTTCTCCAAGTTCCCATCAATTCCTTTGTGGGTATTCAAGGGGCATTAAAATCAGTCCACTTCCAGGTATATAGGGTTTTGAAAGGGTGATTTCTTTCACACCCATGCCCAAATTATGTAATCATGAATCCTCCAATTCAAATTCTATGGGGATTTACTCAAATGCATAGAAATGTGGTTTCCCCTTATAGGTATGATTTAATTAAGTTTTAATCATTGAATTATGAATGATGGGCTGGTTTTATATTATTTTCTTCAAAAAAATAATGTTTCAATCTTTTAAGCCTATAATTCCCATTTGATAAAAGTTCATGAAAGTTATGATTTATGATGACTGTTCTATAATTTGAGTTGATTGATGATGGAAAGCATGATATCCAAGTTTCCATGTTTATGAGCATATTTTGAAAGAAATGAATTTTGATGAAGTATTGGGCAATGCCGACATGTTTAAGAATGATTTATGATTTAAGAAGCGAATTGCATGATTTATCGATTTATGATATTGGCCGATGAAAAGGGGCCTATGATTCTTAGCTAAGCATGTTTTAAAGGGGATCAATGATGATAAATGTTATATTTTAGCCAATTAATCTTAATGTATGATGTTATTGATATATGTATGAGCCTATATGCATGTTTTTGGGATCCGTGTCTAGCACCGAGCAGCCCGACGTTCAAAGGACTATGCCGGTGTCTCATAACCACGTGGCACCGTGGGTTTATAATGATATGATATATTGATAATGATCTCCTCAAATGTGATATCACGCCTAATGCATGACCCTCGCCTGGCAAGCCAGGGTCGGCTCTGCCCACTTGAGTGAGATAGTTGGGGCATCATGAAAGGCTCTACCGTGATGGTGTCAGTTATGACGAGTCCTCCTATTGTTCCGCATGTCTTATGCATTGTTATATTTATTTTACTGGCTCAAGTTATGTTTTCACAAAGTTTACTTACGATTATGATTATGGACGTTTTATGAATGATTTTAAAGCCTTGAGCCTTATGTTTTCTTATGAAGCTTATGTTATATGCATGATGTCCCTCTCCTATGTTACTTATGAGTTTTTTTTTACTTTTAAATTCCCGTTATACTTACCTTGCATACTTGGTACATTCCACGTACTGACCGCATACTTTCCATGCTGTATTGTTTCATGATACAAGGTCCGAATCTCAAGCTCATCCTCATCCTTAGCCTATCTCAGCTTACGTTTTCAGCTTATTGGTGAGTCCTCATTTTCTTAGGGCTGTTCGGCTGAATTTTATGTTATCTTATGTTTCGGTGTAATTCGGGTTAGTTGGGGATGTTGTCTCATCAACCCATTGTATGTAGTAGATGCTCTCAGATAATGTATAGTATTCAGCTCATGTGTACGCTCAGTATTTCTGGTGTTATGTTATGTTTACGTTTCCGCTATGTTTATGTTAAGTATTCCGCTTTACTTAAATGAGATTAGATGTATGCATGTGCCAAGGGTCGACTTGGGATCTCTAGGGTATGATCCGGGTGTACGTTTGGGTCGGGACACTCTTAACTACTCAAAATATGTCAAGTGACTCATATTCATCATCAAGCGCTAAGATTTCACTGAATTCCTTAGGTTGCTGCATTGTCTGGAAGATGTTGAAAGTGACCTCTTCTTTGTTAAATCTAAACATCAGCAAGGCAGCTCCATATCTACTAAGGCCCTCCCAGTCGCAAAAAATGGTCACCCCAATATGATGGGGATCTCATGATCAATCTCGCAATCCAAAATCACGAAGACTGCTGGGAATATGAATCTGTCTACCTTAACAAGTACATCAAATAGAATCCCCCGCTAGCTTCTTCACAGGTCTGTCGGCCATCAGTAGCCGCATAATGGTCAGTGTGGGGGCTCCTAAGCCAAATTTCTTGAATACATCCAAGGGCATCAAGTTGATGCTTGCTCCCAAATCACAAAGTGCCCTTGCAAACTTGACATTGTCAATGGTGCAAGGTATAGTGAAAGCACCTGGGTCTTCCTTCTTTTAAGCCAGGACCCGTGTATCTATGGAACTAGAGTTATGTACATTGTCTACCAGCTCATAGCTTATGGACCTCTTCTTTGTCACCAAGTCCTTCATACACTTAGCATATCCTTACATTTGTTTTAATGCCTCAACCAATGGTATGTTCACATATAATTGCTTAAGCATTGACAGGAAATTCTGGAACTTACCATTTTCACCTTTTTCTTCATTCTTTGAGTGAACGGTGGCGGTAGTCACGGGATAGCTCGATAAAATTGAGTCGCTCCTTGATCAATGTCGGGTTCTTTCTCACCTATCTAGGCCTCCGGCAACTCAGCATTCTCAATATTAGCACTCTTCTCATTCTCCTCAATTATGCTCTCTTTCTTCCGCTCAACTACAATCGAAAGAGGGGGGTCAACTGTGGTCTTACCACTCCGAGTCATCACCGCCATACAGTGGTCATCATTCTTTAGCATGTGGATGATGTTGCTGGGTAGTGTACGCTTTTCACTAGGGTTCAGTGATGCTGACAGTTGCCCAAGATGCTATTCAATCTGCTTAATGGCTGTTACATGAGATTCCACTCTCTGACCCATACTTTATATGTCACCACGGATATCCTTCAATTGATCATTATACGACCTCACCTTTTTCAACATTCCGGCCATCATGCTCTCTAACTTTGACTACCCAGCCTCCCACTCTCGTGCATTGGGAGGCACATAAACTCAAGCCTGGTCATTGTGGTAGCCATTATTTCTTCTCCATTCTCCATCACGCTCACGATCACGGCTCCTGTCTCTGTACCCATTTCAGTTGTAGTTGTTTCTGTATTGGTTCCGAACTTAGTTTCCAGAACCTTAGCGCCAATTGCCTTTTCCAGACGCTTGGGCGTTGGCTCGAAAACCTGCCACTTGGTTTTCTAGGAAATTTGCCTCTTCCTCTGAATCAGACTGATCTTCCCCTGACTCTAGTCCTTGTGCCCCACTGCATTTACCTTTTTGGCTCCTGCTTCCATAATGTGCTTTGTAAGCAAATCCAATGATATGCGCATATGAGCCCGTTCCTGGTCGCATTCTTCTTCCTTCCTACATTGGTTTGCAGTCAAACAAAAAGCATATGTTCCGGCCACTGCATCTGCCTCCCTAGTATGCCATGCCCTATTTGTGTTGGTCACCGTGTCAAGGATAGTTGCAGCTTGCTCCCAGGTGTGACTCATCAATGCTCCTCCTACCACTGTGCCTGCCACAACTTTTGTGCTATTGTTTAAAGACCTGTAAAAAATTTCCAACAAACTATCATTCAGGATCATATGGTTTGGGCACTTTGTCAACTTTTTCTTGAACCTCAACCAAGTTTCATGAACTGGCTCAATTTTGAGCTGTTGGAAATTGTAAATCTCATCCTTAAACTGCAACATTCTGGAGGGGGAAAGAATCTATCCAAGAAGTCTTGCTTGAGTTCCTTCTGGTTTGCTATGGAGTCGTTGGGCAACTCCGATAACCATAAAGTGGCTTCCCCTAATAGAGAGAAGGGGAAAAGTCTGAGCCTAATGGAATCTTAGCTAACTCCAGGCAACCTGTATGCCTTGCATATTTCAACAAAGTTCATCAAGTGAAGGTTGGCGTCATCTGCTGCATGACCACTAAACACCTTGTTCATGTTTGAAAGTTGAATCATGGTGATCATGATGCCGAATTTGGCCCCAGCAGGCAGTGGGGGCGGCACAATTACTGTAGTTGACCCAACTTCATCAATGTCTGGTTCCTCATCATTGAAGAACTGAGGGGCAAGTCTATAACCTCGGCTGGACCTCCCATGTCGACCAGCATTAACAACCTCATCTCTGGCATCTTTCACATCCTAAAGTGCAGCTTGCCGAGCTAGCTTGCTTGCCTAGTTTCTTCAGCTATGCGGGCGTCTCTCTGTTCTGGGTTTTCCATTCTGTGTAGTGTCAGTTCGATTTCTGGGTTCAATGGAATCAGGGGATTTTCACTAATCCGAGTGCTTGGCATCCACCAGAAAACAACCTTTGGGTATCAAAAACAAAAATAAAACATAATTAAGGAAATAACTACCAAAAGTAAAATACAAGAAAATAATATAGTCTTAGCCGTATTCCCCTGCAACAACGCCACTTTTTGATAATGCTCAAACCATACCTCCTACTGAAGTATGAAGTGGACGTTTTCAATAAAGAACCCATCTAAGAGGTTGGGGTCGAACCCTAGCTTGTTAATCCACCATGGTTTCCACAACCCTAACTATGGAGGTTTTAGCCTCTCATAGTTGCAAGGTTATGATATGCATTCATCATTAAGTACATAAATGAATACTTATCATTGTAGATGAGAGAAAAGATTCTTTGATTATATCCGAGATAACTCAAGAACAATTCACAAAGATCAAGAAAGAAATCAAGAAAAGGTTGATCACAAGTCAATCAACTCAATTCTATGTTTTCCTTACTTTCTAACCTT